>JAANSM010000433.1:0-28939 GCA_036850725.1 Orchesella villosa | reverse complement strand
GAATTAAAAAGTAAACCAATTCCGATTCTCGTCTTATATAGATGAGTCCTATGATACGATACGTAATTTTATATAGAGACCTTTTAAACTGATTCGTTTCTTGTGACAATGTCCATGACGGAGACGGTGATGTACGACTTTGATACAGTCAACAACAACAAAACCAAACGTGTACAAAACTAGTACACGAAGAAAATACAAAAAAAAAGTCGAACAAGCAGTTCTTCAATCCATCGTGAATGATTCATTTCCACGCACCCACACACACACTTCATGGATGGTATAAATAAATAAGCCTTAAACTAAACGTACAATACTTTCTTCTACATTACATCCTTCTGGGTCACTTGTTTAGTTTCTTTCGTTTTGGTTTTTGCTGCCTTCTCATTCCCTTTCCCAATTTCGATTTATTCCTCCGTCGTCAGCACGCATTTAAAATTAAAATCTTTAAAGCCTTTTAATCCATAATGGAATGCACATAAATTTTCTCCGTGCCGTCCTGTAAAGTGAGTATGGAGTTCTATAATATATGCTTGTAGAATCCCTAAAATAACCATTGTGGGACACCATTTGCAAAGACAAAATTGTTTCAATGAGAATTTAAAAATTTAACAGATCACAACCGGGTCCTCCCTTCTTCCGCCTTCTGCTTTCCACCAATTCTCCTACTGCTATGTATTCTTTTACCGAAAACAGGGTTTTAGTAGACAGAGTAGCGGAAGAGAGAGAAAACAAAAACAAACAAAAATCAGACCATTAGAATTCTAATTCACTACTAAAATGGGGACATATAAAACGCTATGGGGAATATTTCTGTGGGGAACTGCACGAAATATCTTGCTCAAGAGAGAGTAAAGAAACGGGACAGCATTGAAGGAACATTATCTCTCTGTATTTTTACTGCCTGATTACAACTTCATTCCTTTCACGCGCGTACTTATTGCACATTTATTCTCATTCATTCTGTAAAAAACGTGCATGGAGAAACTATTGCTTTTCTCTATCTGAATTCTACGGCTATTTGACTCTCTCATTTATCTGATTCTCAAAAACTACGCTCGGAGGAGACGAAAAAGCCATTTCACTTAAATTTGTGTGACCTCACACATTCACGTATGTGCATACCTACATACATATAAAAACAAGAACCCGACACAAACATTTTTTACGTGTTATGCACTTCACTTCATAAATAAATTCGCCTTTGCTCTCACTTCTTCCCTTTCATTCCATTAATAAACTCAATTAAAATCTCTCACTTCTGATTTCATACATTTTTACAAGGTAGCATTTGGTATTCAACAGAGAGTCGCTGACTTTCTTTCCTTTGATGTTAAACAACTTGAATGTGATAAAGAAAGCCATTTCTTTTATATCAAACTCAAACCGCTGCTGTTGTTGACCTTGAACACTATAACTGGTAGAGATTGGAGAGTAGGAATGTATGATTCAATAGAGAAGAAGTGGTTTTTGTTAAGTTATAAAAACAAGGATGTGCATTTATATGAAGTGCATAAAATTCATGAGTTGCATTTATATGGCCCATGTTTGTAAATGGAATACATTGATTGCATATGTATACCCTTTTAAAAAAGTAATAGAAGGGTTGGGAGTACAGTGTTTCTTGTATGTATATGTGTAAAAGTCGAAGTTTCTCCATTTGAAATTACACGGGAATCAGATATATTTGGTAGGCAAGGGATAAGAAGACTACTAAAACAGGAACGACTTTATAAATTGTATACATAAGTACTTTGAAATATTTATGTAGGCGGCTATCGTCTAGTCTGAACTTATGTAATTGCGTTACGTGAGGAACGAAAGTGAGTATATTGGGATGTGCCTGAGAAGTCGTGCGTTTCATATAATATAGCGATTACTTTCGTGGAAGCCGTTGAAATTGGTTGTGGCTAGTTTATATTGGGCGAGGTTCTATAAAGCAATAAAAAGCAGCAATTTGATACAGTGACCATACAGAGACTAGCAATACATATTATGTTGTTCTTTTGAGAAAATTATACAAGAGTTAGGTTTATGATTTTTAACATAAAGAGAGGATGAGACAAAGATCATAGAAAAAGAACACAGCCACACAAAGTACAATAAAACTTCATTATGGAAAAATGAAAGGAAATGAATGTATGCTATGAAGTACCATACAAACATTATATTTATATGTGTATGCATGTAAACGTGATGTTGCATATTATATGCTAGAGCTAGTAGACGTAATGTACGCCTACTGACATAACTTTTAAATTAATGTTTCGCTTCATTACCTGCATCATCGCCAAGCACAATGTATTATGCCGGTAACATCAAACTCTGAGCCCGAAGAGCGGTTAAATGAAATACGAACAGAAATGTACATTCATATTACACACACAATACATTTATATACGCTCTGAATTATGAGCAACGCTGAATAAAAACCAGTATTAAACAAAGGTTTCTTATTTAATATTGGTTTTTATTCAGCTTTTATTCTTTCTTTTTCCCTTTTATTTTATATAGCAAAACCTATGATGACCTTCGTTTAGCCAGGAAACATTGTCTCAGAAAAAGTTACAAATGTATGAGTCTGGAAACTTTTGTTCCTCCAATCAAAATCCTATCGGTTCGTATCGAATTTTAAAGATTTTCAGTTATTCAACAAACCTATTCTATTCAACTTTTAGTCCTACGTCATCCCTCTATCTGGCATTTGCAAGTAAAAGAGTCACACAGTAGATAACTGATTTCCATTATCCGGGTGCATAACTTTAATTTCAGTTTAGTGAATCACAAAAAGAATGACTAAAATCTTGTAAAGCAAAGTTATAATACAATACTTCTCATTCTTCTTCTCTAACTCATCGTCTGTATCTCTTAATATTGCATCGATGTGTATCAACATTGAATTTTTAAGGTTGGATTCACTCGCTAATTTCTTTGAAGTTTACTTCACATAACATACCACTATCAGTCCATACAACCACCCCTTTTGCTACAGTCACCACTACATCATCATCATCTATTTTACCATCTTTTCTATCTTAAAATGTGTCGTTGGTTCGTTTTTCCTTAAAGTGCCAAATAACTTTGTCTTTAATTACTATTAAGTAAGTGTGAAACTTGGAAAGAATTATACGAAGAAAAAAGAATGAGGGAGAAAGTGGCAAGTAACTTTCTTAGCATGATGCGAATACTTTTACTATATAAAGTGGATGCACTACATTATCTCCCAAATCCACTTTCTCCTCTCACCCAAAGATAGTAACTGCAAAAGAGACACGCAAGTTTTTGCTCGAGGTTCTACTCGCTGACAGTGTTTATTTACAACTGTTGTTCTGTATCCTTTCATTAATGTTACACTAACGGATGAGGAAAGAATGAACTGCGAAACGGAGCATTATAATACACGGAAAAGGCACACCAAACAAGCCTACAAGGTCATATTGCATTCTTCTTATAAAGCTATCCATTTTAATCATTTCTTCATTGTCTCTCAACACTATCTCCCTTCACATCATCTAGTCTAACAAAACCTAGGATCTTAATCGTGCGAATGCCGGCAAACCGGCCTCGAGTCAAGGAAAGAGCATGTCTCCATATAAATAAGATTTTCAGAGGACGAAAGTAGTTTTTAAAAGAGTTAAACTACATAAGCACGCATCTACCTATGGATGTGCGGAAAATCCAAGCCACATTGCTATATACGGGAAAGTGAAACTAACGAAGAAATTTAGTAGAAAAAGTCAAACAAAAATGAAACTTTGTTTACGTACGTGCCCTTCAGCTTTTTTACCTAACTTTCTTATCCACAGTGTGATATAGGCTTGTATCAGCACAGCACACAGACACAGAGGATTGAGGAAAGTGGCAACGGCTGCCACACGCGTGGATTACAATGATACGCCTGGTATAAGTAGTAATTCTTTGGGGGTGCGTAAGTTCAATGTGACGTGAGGAAAAACTTAATTTCAAATTCTATCTTCGTAGCTTGAACTATCGTAGAAAGGGTTTAGTAAAATAAGAATATACTTGCTCATGTATATACCTCAAAATGGAGTCCTTTTAGTTGAGGTCGTAACGTAACGACATAACTTTTCAAGTCTGTGTCCTTGCTGATTTTTCTGGAAAAGTTTCGATTTTCAAGCAAAGATGAGCTATTCAACATCTTGAAATTACTAGCTGTTAGTGACTTAATGCTTCCAGTTTTGTATATTTATCGTTTGTTGTACTATCTTAGAAACTGATTTTCTTCTACAGAACACGTTGCTTCAAAGGAAATGAAAAAAACCTTGAGGTTTTGCAGAGCAATATGAATAAAAGACGCAGCTAGACGACATGACATGACATGTAACAACTTTTTAACTGTCTACCAAGGTCTTTTACAAGATGAATCAGTTTCTTGTTACTGATTATTGCAAACTTTTTCATTATTTAACTATATTGAAGAACTTTTATTCTATAGAATTTAGCAGCAAGCGATGTCACAGCCGCATTATAGAGTTAACTTTTTCATGAATCTTGTACTTAAATGAGATTTTTATCAAGAGATCGGAGAGCATAAAAGTCTACACCATTTAAAAATCCTTTTTTACTGTTTCGTCGAACGAAATTAATTTAGTTGTAGCAGGTACAGGATATGGATTGTTGGAAAATGAAGAATGTATTTCATACTAGGTCAGTCAACGTAAACACTTTTTTGCTCATATTCTCCTCATTATATTTAGCTTCTGTGTAATAATATTGTTAAAGCACAATGAAAAGCTTGGAATATCACAGAAAGGTAATAGAAAAATGTCTCAGGGAAAACTAACTTTCTTTGAAAGAAGTAACCCTACTCGTTTACAAGCTACAAGCCAAGTTCACAATATGTTAAAATGTAACTCAATTCTCAATGCTAAAAATAGAATTCGTGAAATATTTTGAATCGTACGCCTACGTAATATTCCATGTTTTACAAAGTGTATCCCGTGAGAATAATGAAGATGTGAAAAGCCAAGTAGATGGAAATGAAACTCCTCAGTCAGAAAAGTTAGTGTCAATTGTCAATATCAATAACAATTTTGTTACAACGAGACGAGACAATCTAAAACTTGTACAAATTTCCGTGTCAAAGACAATACCAATATTACTTTAAGTGTATTCTATCTGTCTATGTATTTTCTTATACCCCGTTCCAGATGAATAGATCAGTCCCCACCCTGCCAATTTCCGAGTACTCAGTCTGGAATAAGAATGCAATACGTTTTAAGTTTATGTCTTTTTTATCCTAACTTTGACTTCATAACTGCGCGTGTATCAGATCAATTTTTGGAATGCTGTAGTCTAACTAACTTAGCTCCACGTGCTGAACAAGGAATTTATGAGAAAAGTCTGTCCAAGCAGGCATCACTATTTATCACCTCATAAAAAATTTATTTGCCAAGTGGCAATGAAAAAATATAACTAGCTACCTCCGCCTCCATTCTTGGTTTCATAACAAGTGGTAAAGCGAAGCAACAATTTTGCAGAGATTGGCTGGATAAAATAAATAAACAAAAAACAAAAGGAAAACGGACGCCACTCAACTGTCACTTTCTCCAGTTCATTATAACAGCGAAGGGAAGAATGAGTGAGCCTACCTGTAACAAATTTTCTCATACAAAAAACAGGTTGGTTGGTATTTATTTCTCCTGTAATACTCTTCAAAATAGAAGATTCTTAGAAATGTGTCTAGTACTTAAAAAACTTGCAGATATGCTGAAAGGAGAGGTAGTTTGGTACATTTTGAAAAGTTTCGCTATCTACATACAAGAAATAAAACGGGAGACCTGATACATTTTATATTATACTTTAAACAGAATATATTTCCTTACAGGAAAGAAGAAGCATGGCTCTATATATCACCTTTTAATATTTCGTCTCAGTGTACAAACTTTTACCTTCAACTGTTTAGAGCTTGCAACTTGCAAACTACACACTTGACGGATAAACGAGGAAAAGTATAAACATAACGAAATTTAGGATCACTTTGGAATGAGATGCATAATAACTTGAAGGAAAGGGAAAAACTGCTGCTTACTTTTGTGCCAAACAAACAGTTTGAAACCAACACTCTGTGTTCATTCATGAGCAACATGAAATAGCTTAAAAGAAAGTTTTTGGTTTTATTTCCTTCGGCTTCTTCTCAGACGACAACATGGCCTATTCAAAAGACAATATTTCCTATGCCTTTCCTCTCCTGTCTTGTTGAAGATGAAAATAAAGTTACTGTTTTTTGCAGGAAAAAGTTGCAATATTGGAAAATTTTCTTGCTTGCTGACGCGGCATACCGGTAGTATTCTATTGAGTATTTAATAGAGGTACATTGCTAAAAGTTCTACATGTTCTCTTCTGGCCACTTTCTTAACAAAGAAGTAAACGAAAGTGTCATTATACTTCAGTCGTCGTCAGATTTTACTCGACTTTATACCAAATTACGTAAATATATAAAGCCATTGAAGACGAAAGTGGAAAAGAAATATTGCCTTAAGGATTGTTCCTTCTGTCGACGAGTTTGGGGCGAATTGAGCCTCAAATTTTTATCATTATAAAGAGTAAAAGAGAAACTTTTCCTGTCCAAATACATTAACTGAGCTGATTTTGCTGTGTTAGTGATTTGGTTCTCCCACGCATCACATTATATCATACTACTTACAATCTTTGCTTACGTTAACTAAATCGTAAAAATGTGTTCCGCACGTACGGTATATGCAAGCGAAAAACAAATAGACAATGCAGAACTGGTAAGTACGTTAATATAGAACATCGTCTATTTTCCAAATAATAACGTTCAGGATGATATGATGATACGCATGTTTTACTACTTAATTCAACCGTGTATAAACATATATGCAAACAGGCCTCCTTTTGTCAGCACATATTGTACATGATGTATGGTGTCATTCACGCCACAATATTTTAGTGATCGGAGGTATCAAAAAGGGGTTAATGTAGAGTTATCATACGTCTACGTAACCGTTTAATCAGGATAATCCTGATATCTGATGAAAATTTTCATGAAGGACATTAATTATTCAGATTCATATACGCGACATAAACAATCACGCGTATGCATGTATAACTAAGTTCTTGTGACTTCATTTAGCTATTCCAGGTATGCAGTTATAAGGAGATTACGAAGTTTTAGACAGTTCATCGTAAAGCTGCCTTACTAGTAAGTATAATTATTAGTTCGTTCATCTTACCTTGAAAGTGATGCTCCGTCAAGGATTATTCGCAACAACAGTTGAGCAAGTCCGGATTTGGGTTTTATTCCTAAAACAGAACAAAAACAAACTATATATCAGCTTACAAAAACAATTTACCCCCATCTCTACATCATTACAACTAGACTAACAGTGTATGATATTCATCCGTTTATTTCACATTTTCTACATAATATATTATATTAAATGAACAAATTTTACTAAATTACAAACTCTCATCGCATATCGTGTTTATCATTAGTTCATCAGCAAACAATAAGCAATTATTGAAGTTGGATTAACTGAAAATAGGTTAACTTTTCACTATTCGCGTACGCATGAGGCATCAATACTTCTGATTTTGGTAATTAGATAGTAGATACCCAACATTTGACTGACATGGAGGTTTTTAGTGAAAAAAGTTGGATGGAAAGTAAACAGGCAACTTTCATATCGTATCATCATTCATTCTTCGCAAATGTTTAAAAACTTCATGTCAACCGCAACGAAAACATTTATAAAACCTCAATGTTTTCATGCTTCGTCAAACGAAGAGAGTACGTAGCATTTGTATGAGTTTGAAAATACATTGAGTACCGAGTACCTCCGTTTTTCAGTCGCTGTTATGCTCTGCATATAATCATGTAATCATGCAAAATGCAAATATATTTTTTTATCTATTTACTTCCGAAGCAACTAATCTTATTTTTGCACTAACTGCTAACCGTCCTTATACTCTTATGTTGTATGTTTAGATCATCCATTTCATAAAAATCAGATAACATAACAAGATTCAGTTCCACATGTACGTCGTGAAATTCGATATGCTTTATAGTAACTTTATAGTAACATATGAGAAACTCAATTGAACGCACTAGTCCAATCAATTACATATGCAGCAGCATCTTCAAAATTTGTTGAAAATATGCCAACGTAACTCTACAATCGTATTTTGGTTCTCAAATTGCATTAGAGTCGCACGAAATTTGATTATATGTGCTGAGAGTTCAAACGTTATTTCAGGCTCTTTAATCTGTATAGAATATAGAACTGACCTTCCTTATCAACTTTGGTGCAGTTAGGAAGTGTCTCCGAAAACAAAATATATTGTCCCATACGGACATGCATGTACAGGTCTCTACTAAAACCATTTAAGTTTCTGCGGCACAAGCCTTTATATATATTCTTCGAAAAAAGCAGCTGTTAAGAATTGAAAGAGTAAAGCAAAGTCAGTGGACCGTTTTGAGGCTCCAGGTGGCTCGCGTTTATTTGAACACTTCTTTACAAACACTATGTCAGTATGCCATCTTCCTTGCCTGCTAGGGAAAGTATTGAAGAATATATGGAATGCTCGAAATATCCTTTATGCATGTACTTATATAAGTAATAAGTATTTGTAGCAAGTAGCAACATCTTTGGATTTCTGTTTCCTACTCTCCTTGTGACAAAACCTGAACTTTAGACTTCTCTCTACAATTTCAATCGAGAGACGAAACGAGGCTCAGTGTAATTTTCCAGGTGAGCTCTTTAGCTGATTGCAATTTACTGTTTGAACAAGTGTCACTGTGGTAAAAGTAAAATCTCTCATGGGATTATTAAGAGTATATCCAGAATTCAGAATAAAAGTAAGCAAAAAATAGCCTACTGTTCAGCAGACGTGATACAAATACACACCTCATATGTGTGTTCTTTCTTGTATACATCGGTTTTATCTATATTTATCTGTAGTGAACTAAAAGTGTGCAGTTGGATGAAGAGAAATCAGTAGAGAGCTTGCGTGTATAATGCGATTAGAAATTCGCAGCTGTGAGAAACTGAACCAAAGTACAAGGGAAAAGGAAAAGTATGAGCACCTTCACGTTAGTCGTAATTGTTGACTTTACTTTAATCAAGAAAGACTCAACATTTATGTGATGTGAAGTGATATATAGTATCAGTATCTGTACTAATTTCATATCCATGTACTATACTTTATGGACCCAAAAAGCTACAATATTTGAGTCATGAAGAAGCGGCGGAAGTTCCTGATTAGGAAAGAACACACCTCACTAATTATAGCGCCACCATAGCAGTACACGTTCTTTGTGTAATCCGAATCCGTCACCGGATTCGGATCTACACGCGTTCTTCCTTTTAGTCACAACCTGCGAACTACAAGCCTACATAGAAAATATAAGTATATGTACCTCTGTGTAATTATCCATATTATTTACGGTGTTGTGGCAAAAATAATGCGAGCAATTAACTCGGAAAATGTATTTCTGCACTAATGTCATGTTCCTCTTTCCGTACATTTTAGAAGCGGCTGTATAATGTAAAGACCTAAGAGCTTTCTCAAGTACCAGAGCCAAGCATTCCTACGAAAAGTTGCCGGAAATTATTAGGGAGAAGCCGCGTAATAATAGTAGCATGGTTGCATTGCAGAAACCATCCAACCGCACGAAAGGACTGATGAGTTTTGGGATGAGACACGTACGCAACGCAGCACAACAAAACACCCATTGCGGATGGCAAAGCAAATGAAAGTCCCCTTTAAAATTTGGTTTACTTTAGAAAACGTTTGTGGTATAAGCATGTTCCGTTTTCGACTCAAATTCTATATGATAGTCTAGTTCACAATACTTTAAAATGGAACTCCCTACTCATTTTACTTCTCATCTTAAGTCAGTAATGAACAAATAAGACTGCCTTAAATGGAACATTTTGCGAAAATTCCAGTTCGTATACAACCTATACACTATGCAATAAATGTGAAACTGCTACACTACTTTGGTTTATGCACATCGTACGAAAGAATAATTGTTTCCCAACGGAAACCGCAAGCGTCTCATTCTCAGTGAAAATTTTCTATAAGAAGTGCCTGTGGAACAATCAACCAAACATTACGCTCACAAGTTTAAATGTATACTTATAAAAAGAAACAGTGGTAATGGCAAATTTTATTGTTATGCCTTGTAATAGTTTGTGTGTAAGTGAACAATAAATGCATAAAAGAGCTTTTAAACAGTCTGAAAAAATTATTTACGTGTACTGACGAGTTGCCTGCATGGTACGGCAAGTTAGGTACACACACTGATGCTGATATACACATGTTGGACATTTTATATTTTACGAAAGACAAAGAACAATTAACACACATAATATACAAAATATATTTTGTATGTAGCAAACATATATATTTAATAGTTATATAAGCAATTAAATTGTAGTGGGGAATAGAATGTACAATGAAGAAAGAGATCTGTGAATACAATATAACATCAAAGCAACGATTACACAAAATTTTGCAATTACATTCAACTCAACGAACTGTAAATCTCTCCAAATGACATGCCAAAGCACAGGTACACAAATATGTGCTATTCATACCTTATACTGTTTGCAACCATATCATCTATATATATAAGTATGGATTAGGTCTCATTATGTTTCCTTTTGCTGTGTCTTCTATGAGCAGATTTTCCTCCACTTTTTGGTAATTTTACCGTTGCATGCACGAAAGAGAAATCAAAAAGAGGCTTTTAAACAGGAAGTGGCTTTCAACTTTGTTACAATTAAAGTTTAAAGTACTCATTAATAATTGTTAAACGTAAATACTTAACCATGGTTGACGTTTAATGTCTTTATATGACTAATACTAATTATTGGAATTAGATTTACGAAATGAATATTTTCCAAACTTTTTGTTGAATTTAATTTCTTCGAAAATTGTGTTTGGTCGTAGGTATAAATATAAGCCATACGCAATCAACTTAAGACAGCCCATCTATAAAGTTTTAAAGCAAAGGATAATATAAGGCACATCCGAACAACATTACCTTCGTTTTGCTTATCCTCTGCTCAAGAATTCCGTTTTGAGATGACGATCGTGGCAGAATGCCTTGTAGTTTTTCCAAAGGTTGTCCCTCAGTTTTCACAAGAGAGCCACTAGACCAAAGACAACGATGACGATGCTGACTCTTCTTCAGATCAGAATGCAGCAGGATGTTTCTCCGTGGGTAGAGAAAATACCGCAGTGAGAACTGATGTAGGATTGTCACGTTTGACAACAAAAAACGTGGTATGCGTACGTATTGTAGCTCACTACACCCAAAGATGCTCTAGTTTTTATATTGCTCTACAACATCCAGAATCGACCTAAAAACAATATTCAATGCCCACCAAATACGAAGGCATATGTGCACAAAATGCAAGTAAATTCTGTTCAGAAATGTAATAAAGTTCGAGTTTTTGTTTATACTACGTTGAGTTTCTTTAAAAATTCGGTAAACTGCCACGTCGTTAGTCTTTCATAAATTTGTTTAGAAGACTTACAATACCTGACTCTGCGTGAAAGTCGACGAAGAATGATGACAAACACTCACAGTGTTTCACAGGAAATAGTAAAAAGTCCGTTTACATTTGGGCTTACATCCACCACTGGGGCTTGGTTTTTGACAGTAAGCCAAAGCCAGTCTACGCCTAAAATGATCTTACCCTTTCTAAAGGTATGAAGTCAAGTAAGTGCATGTATGAAAAACGTTTGAAGAAGTTTTAAATTATATGCACTATAGCACATTCATAACACACACGTAGTAAACTGCATCACCTACAATGCTTTTACATTGATTTATTAAATGTATTTCCAATGATGGCTCCTGCTATTCCACTGCTTAGAAGTTACTTACGATAGTAACTCTCAAAACATTCATTTCGTCCTTGATCCTCCTAAATAATGCTAAAAGCGCAAAAACACAACTATTTCCTCCCATCTGGAACGAAAACAAGAATCCATGTCAATGTACAATTTCAGCAATCAACAAACAACCTATATATTTGGCAAAAGCATCAACAACAGAGAAGACAAACGAGACGTTTTTATCTCACGTCTGAGTATATTAAGAGTTACGACAATGGATTCCAGGTTCCAACTTTCTGCATCCGAGTTCAGAGTACTTTTTAGAATGATGAGGAGAATGATGCTACGCTACTATTATCATGTTAAGAAGAAAAGAAAGGTGTAATAGCACAGAGAAGGTTAACGGATGCACAGATTCACTTGCTGGAAAAAGTTCTCGTTCTTGTGCTTTTACTTTCACTTAGCCCCAAAACAAATACCGTGCATTCGTCCAGTTATCTAGTGAAGTAAGATGATGATGCTTATGATTGGGGTAATAAATTACTCAATTTTCCAAAGTACTGGCGACAAGCCTATTACTAAACGAAAAACTTTACATTCAATATTGATGATTACAATGCTACTTTGACTTTAATATGTTCTAGAAAGTCCTCCAGTGGGAGCTTGTTGACCATGTAATTTTAATGAACAAGCGAATTCCAAGTTGTAAATGTCTAATCCTCAAATCCACTTTCTAAATCAACTTACTTTCACAACAAAAACTTTTTGATATCTTATAGTCACTTTTAAATTTGTCCTCCTTTGAAGCTTAAAACTTACTATCTGAAGTTTAGATACAGCTCAGATAGACGTGCTTTTAAGTTTTATAATTATAGTGTGATAAACGGGAAAGTTACTAATATCTAGTTATAAGTCACTTTCTTTTGCTGAGAGTGAAACTTCTTAAATCAAATCCATTACCAGTTCATTGACTTTTCTCACCCTAGTCACCCTTTCATTTCAATCACGTCCTTTTTAAAAATTAACGCTCTCGAGAGCATGGTTGAGAAAGCTAGGCAAGTGAATTGAGTTTTCAATTATTTCTAACAGCAGTAATCAATGGCGATGATGCTGAAAATCACTATGATTGCTCATAAAGATAAATTTCGTACTGAATTAGCGTTTTGAACTGACCCAAACTTTTATACTTACAAGAAACGTATGCCTACAATACAATAATGTAAGAGTTTTCAACAATTAGAACAACCGAATACCAACACTGGCCTTGTGAGAAAGTGTACTTTTGAGAAACCGCAACCAATTTCGTCTTCCAATTAACTAGGTGTCACGGAGTTTAAAGTTGTCTTTTGATACCCTAAAATATTTTAGATGAAATTTATTCAAGACTACTCACACGAGTTTTCAAAAAATTCTTTAGCACCAACTCACTTTTTGCGCTGCAACTTCATTACTCTAAAGTTCATGTAAATTGCCAGAAGAATTTTATGAACTCGCTTACTCAAATGCTTGATACATTCTTAGAATTTTATTCTAAACAAAATTTTGTTTACTTTACGAGGAAAAACCACGCAAATATGACGCATATATTAAAAACACACTTGTTTTCTGTTGACATTTGCTTTTACCGGATAAAAATTCTTGATGTAGCCAAACATTGCAAAGCGGAAGAAGAAAATTTTAGAACGAGCTCTTGCAGCTCCACTCTTTTAGTTCGCTGTTTACACTTCGTCGGCCGACCAAGCACTGTCTTGGATGGGGATGTTGCAAACGGGTAAAGGTATACAAAACGGTTGCAGTGGTGAATGAGTCTAGCAGCAAGCAAAGCAACCACTCCAATATTACATTTTCGTGCAAAGAATTTCCCCTTCTCCACATGTATGCTGTAGACCATATAAACCTATACACTATGCATTTACAGACACCCAACATTTTCAGCTTTCAACATCGAAATTATTAACCGTTCCAGTGCAGTGCTGCTTTTCTATTCCGTCGTAGGTAACGCACAATCTTTCTCCAAGATGTTTACACAGACGACTAAAGAGAAGGTTAGATAAACGCCAATTCCCATGTAAAAATATAATTTTCACAGCTACAAGCTAGCTGGAATTTTGTTTTGACACTAGAAATTCTTTTATTCATATTTCATATGTCTTAAGCATGCGTTATTCATTCGAGCTAAGATAGAGTATGTACAAAGTATGTGTGCATAAAATATAGCTATTTTAGCAATTACAAGTAGATTTTAGGTAATTGGAAAATATTATTCCTATTGACTGATTTATGTGGCCATAATCACAAGGATTCCTAAGAATGAAGATCCAAGTTTGAAATGACACCAAACTATGTAGTACAATGTTTGCATTATTAAGTACTACTTTATAATATGACTCCATGCATTTGCAGTATGCTATCTAGAACATACAAAATTACTTAAAGCAAAGGTCTTAACGTTCCACCACCGTAATCGAAGACCAAACGGGTAGCATTAATTTGTCTTATTGTTTTTATAGTAGAGTAAACACTGATTCCTGTCAAGGAATCGTCCCTGCATGTGTCTCGTTTGTCACTTTTAATTACCATATTGTGCTTGTATTCACCAACATGGTGTCCACCTGATGTTTTGTCTTTTCTACTGCCACCCTATCCTACTTAAACGTGCGGTAAAACAGGTACCCACAGAGTACTTCTAATAAAATATGTATATGCCTTCATGCATTCGGGATTGTTTCCGATGCTATAAAAACTTTTTAATTAAATCAAGGTCGTCTGGCGTATCAATCCTGGGATCGGTCTCGAATCCTAGATAAGTTCTACAGTTACTCTAGTTTAATACATTTACCATGTGCACTTAATACTTGTGTTATTGTTATCTTATATGTGTGCCAAAACAAAGCCTAATGCTGGAAAATTGTCTGCCGGAGGCGGAGGGGAGATTCTCATTCAAGTAGTAAATTCGGTAAAAAAATAGTGATTTACATACTTACCACGAATTGGAATGTTTCGATGTGACTGCTATTTAAACTTAAACAGTACGTGCTATACATATAGCAAACGCGACAAGCATTCAGTTGTTAGTTACTGAGTTGAGTGAGTGCTTTATGCATGCTTTCTTAGTGCTTGTTCTCCACGCAGATGAGTATTAATTGCCACCACTTAAGTATCATCTTCATGTTTTCCTTTCGATCTATTTTCAAAAATACACAATACGTTTTACAACGTCATTGAATTAATATTAGATTTTATAAAACTGATCCTTATTTTCTTTGAATTTTTCAGTAGCATGTCATTGGAAATGCTCTAAACTTAATTGACTAAACATGTTCTTATCCTTGACGCGTTATTATATTGCAATAAACTGAGAGCCTGTATCGGGAGTGTTTTCTATCTGCACTCTTCATCTAAAAGTATTTTAGTAGAGAAGCAAGAAATTCTCTCGTCGTTTGGGCAAACTTAAACGTACCCCCCTCTTTTCGAAAAGCTATCCGTAAGAATAGGGGAGTGTCAGGTTTAATCCCGAAATACAATTCAGTTTGTCGTGCTGCAGTGCCTGCTTGCAACAAAACACATTAATTTAGTCAAATTACAAACTCGTATAAAGTTCGGTTCTCTTGCCGTGCGGTTACCACACAAGTACACAACTGTATCTTCTAGGCGTGACAGAGTAAAGAAAAATAATATGCGTATTTTCAGGAAAATTTACACTAATCTAAGTTTAAGTCGCCAATTACAGACTGGGATGCGTGACACTACCTTGCCTTTATAATTCTGATTCCCAGTCTAAAAGAATTCTGTGTTGCAGCGAATTATGGAGATGTTATAGTATATACTTAGTACTGTTCACTTTCTAGAGTCTACCCATCCCAATGGCGTCTGGTTAAAGCTGCTCGCCAAGAAATACTAATTCGATGCCTTGTAAGATTTCATTGTTTCAATCACCTTTCGTTTTTGCCTAGAAGGCATTACCTTACTACCTTTCTTGCATTACCCCAAGAATAACATATTCAAGAAAGAAAACAGGTAATAGGTATAATCATGGTTTAACGATATGTGCTCTTACAGGAGCGCAGATCGATATTCAGGTTTTGAAGGCATATTTTACTTAAATAAAAGCATGTATATACTACTAATTTAATCATTACTGTACTCACAACAAAGTAATTATTTTACCCCGTGTACTTAAAATGTAATTCTCACTTCTGTGCTACGAAGCGAAACAAAACAAAATATGCAACTGCTTCGCGAGATTTTCATTGTCTTGAAGGCTTCAGAATACATGAGCCTAAACTAAATGATATAAAACCAAAACGATCAATTTTTTTGTAGAATAGGTGACAAAAATGGAATAATAAAAACATTTTACAATTACAAATATTCAAAATAAAATGCTTCAGCAAAGTTCAGTTTGTGTTTGTAAATGGTAGCAGATACGAAATCATCATTTATCCCGAGTGAGAATGGAAACTCCCAGAACACGTCATTTTTTTTATTAGAAAGCCTATATTCTTCTATCGTTTTATAACTTTTTTTATAACTACTATTAGTGCATAATGACAGCATAGATATTATCATGAAATTGGGATTTGATCATGCTTTGTGATTATACACATACAATCAGCAGTTCGTTTGTCATTTCTCATTAACTAAGATTGAAGATTGAAGATGTGCTTATGGATGTGCTATAATATTGGTTTCATCGTTATACATAATAAAATCCATGACTTGTACGATGACTATATATTTTATTGTCTTTAAAGAAAAAGAACTGCAAGCAAGGGAGCAAGATACAAAAGCTTACTTCTGTAGATTATCCTGGGAACTACAAGGAACACTAATTAAGAGCAGGATATCGTCCTGTTTTTGTTGTTTGATGTGTTTCTTTAAGTAATTAGGAAAGAGGGCATAAGAAGGATAAAAGCAACTTGAGGATCAAAATGAGATGTGAGAAATACTGCGTTAGTGACTTGCATTATGCTATGGTTCCTGGATACTCCACTCAACTTTGTAAATACTCGACAGAAAGCGTTGTGAAATTTCTGGAAATTTCTAACCAACCTTCAAACAGATAAAAATTAAGTTTTCTCCAACCTGCATGAATTTCACCCGTTTGACTACCCATCCATATACGCTATTATTCGCTTAAATCACACATAATTAAAAACGCACTGGATGCATTGTATTGCACTGTATACTTGTCTTTTAATACGTAAAGTCCTACAATCATGTCGGAGTTTGGAAGAATGAATGAACGTAAATATTTTGATGTCTCGGTATTACATTCTGTTAGCCAAAACAATGATGTAGATATGATGATGATAATTAGATTTTCCTGGCATCATGCAGGGAACGCATGGTTTCACTGTTATATCTGTACGCAACCTGTTCCCTATGCCAAAACCCAACTTGTTCGTGTACCCGTGAACTGATGTACATCTAAACATTTCTCTTTCTCCCCATCTAATTTCCATTACTGCACTTTATTACATCGTTTATGCTAATGGTTCAAAAATGCATTTCAAGGGGAGTATGATACGCTGGCAGAGTAACACAATGTGCATAGCTATTGCCGTTTTATATTTTTAGCTCACATTTCCCCATGTGTTAACTTATTGTGGTGTAAATGCAGTTAACATGTTTAATACATACATATAATGGTTGTTCTTCCAAGGCTATAACAATAAGAAAGTGATATTGGAATAAAGGTTTCATTACATTAACGATCACACGACACAAGCTAAAGTATATTGCTATACTAATCGTAACTTTAGACAAGGACACGGGAAACGTTTCAAGGTGCTTATGTTAACAAAATCAACTACAAGTTTTCAATGATAAGTTGGTGGTTTATGGTGAAGCCATTACTTCCGCACTAATGAGCAGAAGCTTGGAACATACCATATTTCGTAATCTCTGAAGGACACCCCAACGCCAACATATTCCATAGATAGTGTACCAAACTATAGAAATAACATTAAAGATGCAATGGCTTTGAATATTTGGATTTTGTAAGCTCGGATGATCAAGCTAAATGAAGTGAAAAGCCGATGATTTTGAATGCGGGCGGATGCAGTTTATGTCTAGAGTCCATGGTTTATCGAAATACTTTATAAATTGTGTATTATTGAGCATGATATGACAAATTCACCAACTTATCGTTTCTACTGTAAACCATATATTGTTCAATTCAATGATAATAACAATGACCATTTCAAACAAAGCCAAAGGCGACGAAATATATACAGGAAGTATTTCCCCTTTCCCCAAACTTTCACTACTACTGCATTGGATTAGAGCAATGTACATATTATTATGTACATTCAACACAAAAAGGAAAAAGAGCCGTATGGAATACATATAAAATCTCGCATGGAATAACTTACAAGCAATAAACATAACAAAACTGATTGCTGACAGAAAGCTGGATAAAAAGCATACTTTTTGAGATGTTCACGGTCATTGAATGTTTGAATTCCATTCTGTCTCCTCTGTACATAGAAAAAAGGAAAGCTTTATGTAACTTGCATATTATTTACTTTCTTCGTATGAGGAAGCCGGATATTGCTAGAGATATGTAATAAAATATTATTTTCGGTCATTTATACCCTTAAACATATATCGTATCACCCTTATTTCTAAATGACTTTTCTGTCCTTGTTCCTCCTACTGACACTTGCTATCATAACTATGCTTCAGGAAGAATAGAGAAAAATAGTTTCGGGTATAAAGCTAACAAATGTAGAAACGGATTGCAATACCACATACTTTTCCTAGAGAAAAATATGACCATCTGTGTTTGGAATTCAACATAATCTAAAATGAAGACTCTTTTTCTATAGAAGAAATACTTGAGTCAACCTTAGACGATGAAAATTATTGCTAAAAAAGTTTGTTACTTTCTTCATTGGGCATCGACTTCATTTCTTCCATCCCATGAAAAAGAGCTATGCGCGTGTTATCCCTTTTAGACTTCATATTACAATACCTTATATGGTTTAATGTTACTAGTCTAACTAAAGATAAGTTCAGTTGCCCCCCACTTCCTTTATTTTTCTTGATCCGTACTTCATTTCGTGTTGTACGTAGGTTCATTCTATCTGGGTATACATATAACACTGTGCAGTTATATGCAGACGACGAGACTGCGACATAGACTCTATGAGGAAATACTATCTTGTCTACTCGATACCGATTCTACCGGCACACCAAATTCTTAGTTTGATCACGCGAAATATGTAATAATCATTCGAATGAAATGTTCATAGGGGAACATGCAGGAGCTTTCACCATTCTGCAAAACAAATATACTCTGCACTAGTACAGTTACGTCGTTACAAACATTCCTTCTTCAAATTGTTTCTATATGACACCTTCACGTCTTCTTAACACTATTTCATAGATCCAAATTTGATACCTAAGGTAATTCGTATCATGTTATACATCTGAGATCTGTTTGAGCAGCTCAATTTCTTACTGTATTAATGTTTGGAAGGAACTGAACATTAACCATCCTGAACACACACAAAAGGAATAACACGTAAGATCAAGGGCATCGCCTCATTGAATTTCTCGACTCAGCTGGCTATGTGGCTAGCTAACTAACGAGTTCTCGGCAGTGACAACTGTAACGGCAAATATATTACTGGCGTCGCCATAAAATTTAAGAATGGGAGCAACTTTAAAAGCCCAACGAATTTCTAGCCTGCTGAAATAATGACCGATGCCCATATAGTCATAAGAATTGCAAGCATTCCATAAGGTCGATAATTTAAGGGCATCCCTGTTTGTGAGAGCAGCGACTGCAGTAGTCACGATTACTGTGTGTGTAACCGATTCTCGTCAATTTTAAAAGAAAGGTTGGTTGACAAGTTCAATGAGACATGTTGTTCAATTTTTTCCTTAAATCTGAGGAAACTACTGCTAAAATCAATGAATCAGAAATTTTCTTGAAAATCTTAGTATAGAAAAATACTTTTATAATCCATTAGTGTAAGTACCAACCAACCTATGCAATCTGACGCATCTTATTATGCAGACATCATGTAATAAATCACGTTACACATCAGCAGTGGGATTAAATCGCAGATTTGGCTGGACACAACATAAACTGCATGCATAAATGCACTCATATCAACATGCAATATATGCAATATTGAATATACATGATACCAATTGACAATTGATATTCATAGTTATTTACCAACACCAATTCAAGTACGAAAGTGATTCATGAATCATTCCCCTGTGAAAGTTGCAAATCGTGATAAAGCTGGAATAAATGCTATGAATATGAATATATTGAGATGGATTATATATAGTACCATTCAACTGGCTCTGTTCAATGTGTTGGAAACATGCAGCGCGGAACGCAGATACATATTTATCTCACATAACTTTCGTTTAAGGGCAACAAATGAAACGATGTTTGTTTGTGAATATTTGCAGTTCGGATGAACTTATATACCTCGTCGTATGCTTCCATTTCTACAAGGGTAACTTTAATATTTCCATACGTGAGGCACAGTGATACCATCACTGCGAAGAAAGAGAAACAAGAAACCATATGTATGAGATAGGTGTAGATGAAAGCATGTCATGCATACTTATAAAAGATTCAAATTTAAAATCTTCCTTTCTTCGGTTTTACGTGCATCACAATTCAACTGCTACACACACTTATTTTTGTAGTGAGGATGTACCCTACCGTTAACTTAACTTACTTCTCCATATATAAAATTGCAGCTATTCCCAGTGCCTTTGCCCTTTCGAAAGTAATGGAATGGAATCTCTTCAGCATGCAAATAGACAGGTTTGACATAACTGTGAAAGAACTGCTATATTTAAGCCCTTTCCCATTCTATTCCTCCGTGTAGCTTGCTTTTGTGACTAGATACTACTATTTGCAGAATTCTTGATTGATATTTATGACATCGCGAATTTGCATCGCCCCCTTCGAGGTGGTCGCGCCCCTATAAGGAGTAGACACATGTATATGACGGCAGTATATTATACTACATATACTGAGCAGGGAAACTCAAAGAATCCTTCGACTACTACCACATCCCTAAAAGTTATGTGACAATTAGATTAAATAGATATTTTATTAAAGCGCTTTCTGAAGAAAGTTCTTCAGTCAAACACTCTGTATGCTATTCTTTATATTTCTACAAGAAAAACTAATCAATGTAGAGTAGAGAATTCATTTTGAGCTGATTGTATTTTATGCTCTAAGGTGGATGTAGATTAGATGATGTTAGTGAAGAATGGGTAACCGCAGCAGGTGGAACAAATTACTTTCCATTTACGCGTTTTATTTAAAGTATTTTCAGTCTCGTTCTCACATTGATAACATTCAAAAAGGGTTCTATTACAATTTCTTCAAATGTTGAATGTAAATAATAATAAATTGCAAATGGCTTTTTTGAACTAGATAGTGGTAAATTTAACCTATGTACATGTATCGTGTATTTACTTAAGCTTACCTAAATTTTAATTTGATATAACAAACATTGTAATATTGTAAATAATAAAATGTAATGTTACACTCGCTCCTTGAGCATTCACTTCAATTCACAATCACCCATATATATTAGATGTAAGCAATGTCGATGTCTACACTTACATAGAATCTATAGAAAAGGTGTCCAACAAAGCAACAGAGTATAATTTGAGTCTATAATGTACGTCTACTTTAATTAACTAGTTTTCATCTAAATTTTCTTCTTTGCCCTAAATTTCATCTTGGATGACGTTTGTCTAAGTAACTTCACGGTATCCTTTGCAAAACAGTAGTAAATAGCAGAGCCTATTGTTGTTGCAGCTGTGGTGTACCTGAGAACACAGCAAAGTTTGGAACGAGATTTAGAGTATTTTGCACAGTATTTCCAAACTCTTGGTCCTCACGAATTATGAAAAACAGAAGCTACATAAGTTTGGAGTAAGTTATACACATAGTGGTTTACCATAAAATCTGAAGATACGGATGCAAATCGTAGCCAGTAAGAACTGTTGACGCTAACGTAGCACCAACAACAGTAAGCTGAAGCCCAGTATTTACTTTAGATATGAAGCTGGGAGCTAGCTGAGCTGTTGGAAGCGTTACATTAAAGTATCTTGACAAAGTTTTCTACGAAGAAACAAGACAAAGTGACAAATAAATCTCCCGATTAACATATCCTGTGGACGAACTCCACTAACAAGCTAAAATATCAACAGGGATTGATTCTTATCTCATCCTGCCCCTCATTCACTTGAACAATTTACTACTTCCAGCTGGAATCACGCATCATTTAAGAGTCTTAACGTTCAATATATATGCTACTGCAGTAGCAGTAGTAGCAAATCGATGTAAAAGAATCAATTGCGCATAAATCACGGATGTAGCATTATTACGGGTGGAATAATAGTACAATACGGAAGGGTTTCGGGTACTATTCCACGTCGTTTCAACAGCATTTATGACTTACCGGAGGGTCCAGCGATTGATATCGGATATAAAATCCAGCAGCAATTAAAATGGCATCTCTACCAACAATAAGGACCGTCAACGGTACTACAAAAACAATAAAAAAGAACGATACAGAAAAGCTAATTACCATTATATGTAACTCATATTAGTATTATTTCAAAAGGACTGGAAGGATGCGCAGGCAAGAGAACAAAGAAAATAACCCAAATTCAATCTTCCAAAAAGCCGTGGACAACAAAAGAAGTGATCATCAGTCGAAGCAGAGAATGACCAACAAATCTAACATTTATGAGGGCAATAAGAAAAAGATGGTAAAAAGGATAACACATATTGCATTCTTTTAGGTACATGCAGTAAATAAGCAAGAACCTGAATACCATACGAAGAAAAAATGTTCTTATTTTTCTCCTCACGTCCTATTATGGCAAAGCACAATAAATATCTTGAAGCAAAATAGGAGACATAAGAGAATAAGGTGACGCAAGTCGCAAGGCATTTTTTTTAACAACATGTACTATGTACTACATACATGCATATGTATAACATCAGACTCCATAAATACTATGTTCGACTTTTCTGCTTGGCCATACACATTCATACAAACAACAAGGTCTACAAGCAACAAAAGGATTCATACTTTATATATGTACGTAATATTTTTTCTCAAATGAATCATTCCTACCCAACAAGAAGCAATAACCAAAACCACCGTATGGACTTCTCATTCATGTAATACAACGCTTTGATTCACCAACGATCACAAGAAGTTACTGTTACCAATATGTTTTTGCATTGGGAAAACAGAAATTAAAAAAGCGAAAGGAGAAAGCGAACAAGCAAACAACTCGAAATAGAAAGCTACCTGGAATCAAATCCATGTAAGTAAGTGAGAGGAACAACGTCCCGACTAATATTTTATCAGCCAAAGGGTCGAGAAAGGAGCCCATGACAGTAGATTGGCCTGGCACGACTCGGGCAATCCACCCATCAAGCTAAGTAAGTGTTCGTACATCATCAGCGTAAAAACATAATATAATATCATCAGAAAGAGAAAACGAAGGAAAGACATGATGACATGACATTTTATTGCATCGTATATTTTACTATCCATTTTTCTACCTCCAAAGGGACCAAACGTGTGTGTCGTCGTTTATACTTTATTCTCTACTCTTAGTGTTGCAGTAGTGGTGGTGGCGACAGTGCTACACATTAAACCTATTATTGCTAATACTTGCAGCTAAGTTAGTGCTGTGCTATACCATAAACCACCCTAAGGAAATCCCTCATTCCCATTGCATCCCCTTCAAAAGAGAAAGTTTTGTACTGCATACTCCTGTTGTATATTATCTTTCTATTCAAGTACAAGTACGCCTGTGTCTGTATACCTACTTTGCAGAGTGAAATACAATTGTCGATGGGGGAAAGGGAAACTGCTACAACAACAGTACTTCTCAAAGTACTTACTTGCTTTCTCTTTTGGTCAATGAACAAATTACTCAGTTGACAAAGTTTTTATTACTGCTATTCACTTTCTCTAAATGTATGACCTTTCACCATCTAAAAAGACAAAAGCATTCAAAGACAGAACACGAAAGAAAATATTCGACGCTCAGCAACTTTACTTTGTATAATCTTTTTGTCTGAACAGAACACATAAGTAAGTACTACAATCTAGTTTTTTACAAGAAAGAAATGTTTTATTTTTTTGTTACGTAGTTGCAGTAGACCTGTCTGCCTATGTATCTTTTTCTTTTCAGTTATTACGTACATTTCATACGCAGAGGAATTTATGGAACTTTTGTAACATATCAATTTAGATACATACTACATGCAATGACTACGTCATCACATCATCATTTATCATGATGTGAAATGAGAGGTCTAGATTGTATATAGAGTCAAAACTTACCAAATCCGTTACACCTGCCACGGCCAGCAAACCAATAGCCGGTCCATACTGGCTGTGAACTATCATGTGAGCAATGAATGGAGTCATTCCTATCCTTAGGAAGCATAATGCATTAGGTATTGTCCATATATTTTCTTTCTGAAATTAAGAGAGAAAAAATTTATTTTCGAAAGTAATTTACTGAATAAACAGAATTCTAGCTGGTTAAATGAAACTTGCGTTAATCGATTTACGGAGAAAGTCGAATGCAATGAGGTGAAAACGGTTTTAAAGATGCTGCAAATGCTACTTCATAATATGTGAAAAGTACTACATCACAAAGTAAAAACTCATTAAGCACTAAGTAAAAAATGCTTACCAATTCAGAGAGCTAGAGAGCATCCTTTTACGCTATTACGGCTTCTGAAGGCCATTTTCAGATGAGAACATTATTACAATTTTTGCAATTGATTCACTTTACAAGCGTCTTTGAGATCTATGCTCGGCGCTTAGCCAATGAAAGCATTTTACATGAAATATATTTGCGGATGCTACATCAACTCTGCAATACTTTAAGACGTACTGACTTCCATTCAATGTGTAACTAAATAATCACTTTATACATTGTGGATAAAACCCTTTGCCCGAAATAAACTACTATGAAAGAAACAAGAAACAATATATACGAGCTTGTGCTTATCATATAAACATTTCTTCCTATAAATCAAGGATACAATCTGTAAAGAGGGCACCCGAGAAAAAATACAGAGCAAGATCGGGGAAAGCAAACGCAAAATATCATACAGGAAACAACGGTACCAGTAAAAGCAAAGTTAAGCCATTTCCTGCATGAGATCGAACTTAACTTACTTTCTTCTTTCTTGAATAAACCTATTACGTCTGACCCAAAACAAGGGGATATATGGGAAACCCTTTTTATGAGTTGTCACATAATATAATGTGCATACACATACAGCATTCGATTTTCTTTATGATAAACTTTCTATTTCATTCTCGCTTTTCCTCCATATCCAATCATTAAAGCAATTTCCACTCTCATTTTTTGCTTCCAGCAACAAATGAAAGATTGCAATAGATAACTTTCGCAAAAATAATAGAAATACAAAAGATAAAAGCGGAAACGCTTAGAGCAACAATGAAAGGGTTTTTGCATTGTCAACTCTTTCGTTCTTTTCGTTCGTTTCATTCCATACACCATACGTTTTTAGGTATACCAAACTTCTCTCAGCCCAAAAAGACAATGTAAAAAATTAGCGTACATCAATGAATAAAAGATATAAAAAGAAACCCAAAAACGTTCAGTGTATGAAATTTGATCTTGATCATATGCTTTATATGAGCGTTAGAAAGGAAGTAGGATTTGTTATGGATGTGTTCGACTGTGACCAATCCCTACAGTTATTGTTCATTTGACAGTGAATCAAGTGAATGGCCGCAAATGACTATAAGTTAAAAGTACTAAAGTACATTCAACATTATACTTCTTACTCTTTAATACTACTTACATTAGCAAAAAAATAATGCAGATAGCAAATGAAACAATAATAATTTGATTGGATTTCTAGATTACTGGAGATATACTGATTTTCTTCCCTGTGACAGATTTTCGAAAACGTGTCTGTCTGTGTCTGCGTGTGAATTCCAATATATTTATTACTAAAAGTTGAAAGTTTCAACACATAAATTGTTGTCCTCTGGTCATGCTATGCTACAAACAATCTGTCTCTAAACTTACAAACGTATAAAGGAAAAATATCACGAAGCCCGTATGCAATAATACGCATGATACCAATATCGAACCTAATGTGATCACGTGAAACTTCTGACTTATTTTAATTAGCCTAAATCGGATTATCCTAACAGAGGTTGAAAGAGTTTTTGGGCTATTTTAATAGTAAAACAATAAACAATTACATTTCTTGAAAATTCTATATTTCATTTCCACTCTTGAATGTTGAAATGTGAATGTAAATGGATTCTACTCTACATACTCCACATTTGGCATTATACGTGACATATTAAGACGTTTTAAAAATATATCAGGTACATCACATCGATGCATGACAGCCATATTAAAATTGAGGTTTACTTACCGATGATTTCATGACACAGTAACCAGCATTTCGTACACGACCGTTCTTCGGTGTTTGGGCAGGCATCAAAACCTGAGGATGACAGATAAAAAAGGTAAATAGGTTCAGTCAGTTTATCAGTTTCAAATGTATCAATTAAGAGTAAAAGAAAGCCAGTAAAAGAAAAAATAATTAAAAACCGTAAACAATGTGGTCATTACTCCTTACACTTTACCTGCATTTGATTCCGTTCCAATTTCCGATTTCTCACATGATCTCTCCTTGAAGACGGCCATAATCTTCCGCAAAGGTAGCAACTCTGTTGAAAACTTCTAAATGGCTTGAGGAAATTTGTTTGACTATTACGAAGTAACAAAGTGGATAGCTGCAACCGACTTCTTAAAACTCCATTGTGAAGGTAAAGCAAGTTCAACATAATCAAAAATGTAAATCACAATGACAAGAGAAAGAATTTGTGCTGCCTTGTGTTTTGTGCCTGTTGCCACTTTCAACTTTTGTGCATTAAGCAAAAGACTCAGGTCACAAGTAAGTTAAGACAATCAGAACTACCAATGTCAATAAATGTTTCACTGTTGTGCGACAAGATGATAACATAAAACGAACTCTGTGCAAAATTGTTTCATGTCAAAGGAAACCCTAGTCTCGTAAAAAATAAATGCATTATCAATTTATCAACAAAAATTATAGTTCAAACTAAACAATCCAACAAGAACTAAAACTGTAAACCGAGAAAATAATGAACGTGTGCCTCTCTGGGAAGAAAGAAAACAAGAAAAGTTAAGCAACTTTTGCATTCACAAGTGCACCATGCTCATCTGGTTCTGCTTGCCAGCTGAGCCGGGTCTGCTTAAAATATCAATGTATCTAAACTGATCTGTTTATATGCATTTTAGGGCATTTCAAGATACAAAAACACAACGAAATGTATTTTGTTTAGTATTTGTTCATTTCGCCGGAGCTAAAGCATTTTGGTGTTTTTATGCATTTGCACTTTCAGACTGTTTATAAACACTATTGATTGTGGTTTGTTATGCAAGAGAGCTGCAGCAGTGCAATATGGATAGTTAATTTCGAAACATTTTACAAACAAATTACCAAATACAGTTGAGTTGATCGTAAGTTATTGGTTGCAATGTAATAAAGGTTTATACATGTCACATGTACACTTCACACGTAGTTGGTAGGACCGGATTGTATTATTTCTCATTTGTATTATCACAAAAGTTAAAATTGATTTAACCATCACCATACACCTTACCTAAACGTCAGAGCAGATCTTCCGGACTCTTATCACTATTTTCGATTTTATAAAAGCCGATCACTTCCTGAGTGTGAGTTGTGTTATATAATGGCAATATTGGCAATAATGGAATGTTGAATGTATCGAACTTTCTTATCTCGACTTATGATATCCAATCGTGAATCTAATCTAAAGCTGAATGAATGTAATGTTGAATGTAGCATACTCTTAATTATATTGACTGCAAATTGTTTATTGACTACATTCACCATTTCCTATCCCGTTTTATTGGGAAATTAATTTGTGTCATACTCGGTACTTATGTCATCAATTCATCATCTATGTTTTTGTCGTCCACTGTTAGTACCAAGAATCAGAAACAAATGTCGTGAGGATTTAATCTGGTGGAGAACATAATGAACTTTAGAAAAAGATAACGGTAAGGACAATAAATCAAAATTATTCTATATGTAGCGAATCTGCAACAGTGATTGTAGTTTTAAAACCCTTCAATACACAATATTATTTTAATCCAAATATTGACATTGAATATTATGTGTGCAAGTGATAGGTCAGTAAAGTTGAAAGTCAGTGCGCTATTTGATGGGGATTAGTTTCAGCGTCTCTCTATAACATCTACAAACAAGTTGTATTTGAAACACTGACATGTCATCTCATCTCATTTGCCACCATCTCATCTCGTATGATATCTAGTTTTATATGTTTAGTACTAGAAAGAGGCCCATTACTGCAATAGGTGCAGTAATTTAAAAGTCTAAACTGCGAAGTTTTTGAAAGAGCCCTGTGCGCCACCGAAACCCTCTACCCAACCCTCGGACAATGTTATGTCCTACTCCATGAAAAGAACTTTACGATTTACTTAGTTCATTTCATGTTTTTTGCGGTGGCGCAACAAGGCATCACTTCTGCTGAACTCCTTACTGCACACCATGCAAAGGTGCTGCTTCTTCTTGCATGGACATCTAGCTTTGCCGTAAGTTGTGGGGTGTAAAACAGGGTGCTATTGTGTAAATGTGGCAGTATGGAGATAATACATAGTGTGGCAGTATGCATGGTTGCAATGGTCTAGCATGTCACAGAAATCAGCCAGCCAGGTAGTCTCTTTGCTTATGTTTATGAGATGTGTAATAATGGTATGCCCTCTGCATGCGCACATGGTGCGTTGACACTTTGACACTTATGCAAGTTATTGAAACTTGCAAAAGCAAAACTAATCATAAAATCATGTAGTAGTAACACGATTACCGGTGAAAGAACGCCTTTAACTTGCCTTTAACGCACTAGACCATCGAGAATTAAATATCATTTGGCTTCATGGGAACAAATATTTTTGCCATAAGAAAAGCATTGCCAATCTAGTCACCACCCCCACCGATTTT
>JAANSM010000432.1:0-28987 GCA_036850725.1 Orchesella villosa | reverse complement strand
CTCAGATGGAATTGGTTCTGTACTAGGCTCCTCAGATGGAATTGGTTCTGTACTAGGCTCCTCAGATGGAATTGGTTCTGTGGTAGGCTCCTCAGATGGAATTGGTTCTGTACTAGGCTCCTCAGATGGAATTGGTTCTGTACTAGGCTCCTCAGATGGAATTGGTTCTGTACTAGGCTCCTCAGTTGCAGTTGGTTCTGTGCTATGCTCCTCAGTTGCCGCTTCTGTCGGCGCTACAGTCGTGGTTGTCAAGTACAAGTTATTCACTGGGCAACACTTCACTCGTATGTTGTTCAAAGAGGTGTCATCGCCTCCTGCGAAAATTAAAGGCAAAGGGACACACTGTACTAAAAAAACATTCAGTTTCATTATACCCCATTCTTCTTTATTTTGTTCTTACCAAACCACCGAGGAGATTCCACTTGAGTTTGCAACCCACAAACGGCATGTTTTTCGGGGCACCTCATCGTTGCCGTGTACTCACTATCTGGGTAAAAATCTTCCCTCTCATCATACCCTTCATGCACATCCCCATTTTCACAAATCATTTTCAAATTGATCGCAGCCACGTCATCTTTCCTGCCTTGTGGTTTCTGTGACTTCAACTGCAATCCTACTGCATATCCTTCGCAATATACTCTCTCTCCAGCAGTGCCCCATCGTCCGTATGAGCTAGTTATTAATTCCATTTCTTTATACTCCTCACGGTATGGCACACCACATGAGAAACGGACGCCATTTAACGCTGTATTATCATTGTTTTCAGCCTTCGCTTCAACTTTCAGCTGAAACCCGGTAACTAAAAATCCAGGACGACATCTCTGAAGTCGGCCCCAGTCACCCCAGTTTGTTACGGTGGGACTCTCCACAAATATTTCGTCTTCTTGATAAGGTGACGGTTGGTTATTTGTTGTCCTAGCCGAGCTAGATACTAATAATGCTAACACACAAGGCAGAAGTTTTGCTATGATATTCATAGCGATAACTATAATTTTATGTAGATCAACCAAAATAATAATTATTATCGTTTATTCACTGTTTTAAAATAAATCGACTAAAGAGATGTCTTCACTTCACCTCCTTATTGCTAATGCTTGGCTAATCACTCTTTAAGCAATCAGAGAGAGACTACGCATTCTTTTACGCTTCACTTCTAATTTTTATACACATTAGATTCTTTCTTCAGGAACATATTATTCTAGGAAAATCATAATTAACGAAGCAGAGCAACAGATTAAAAATATTGTGTTCTATGCGACAAATTCATTATTTACGACCTTTGTTCCATTTCCGAATTCAGATTCATCAAGTGTCAAGGGATGGATGTGTTAATATTAAAATCTGATATGAACATTCAACGCTCTAAGCCAACTACAAAACTGGAAAACCGTGACATACATATAAGTATCGTGGCATTAGTTTGATTTGATGCCTAAAGTACCATTAAAAGCAAATGTTATAAAGCACATCATGCTCAAGGTATGTGTAATATGTACATGAACAAAATTTGCCTTATTGTGAGTAATAGACAATAGGAAAAGTCTTTGTTGTCTTTCCCATTTCTCAGGAACCAATTAAAAAGAGATACACATTTACCCATCTGGCTTTCATGAGCTGAATATTATGATACATTTAGGGACAAAAGAAATCCCAGAAGTTTTCGAAGCTCATGAATAATAACAACCTTTTTACGATGCTGTATGAACAAACTCATCTGAAGGCCAGAAATCAGGTAGCGTAACGTTTAATGTCAAATGTATAACATCAAAAACGATGTAATTAGTACCAAAATTAGCTCAATACGCTGCTGTTTTTGTTTTTGTACCAATCACATTACAGGTGCATGCATTTTTATCTCTAACATCAGCATTATTTATTGATAACAACATTTCTCTCGCGATATTTATGATAAAAACGCTAAACTGGAATTAAGTCAATTTCAATTCTTTATTTGCGCAAAACCCAATAAGTACCTTCTGCACTTGTTAAACTTGTTATGAACGATTAGAAGACGTGCATCATGCATTATGACATGAATTATGATCAATCATAGTGCATGTAATCCCAGTGCCATTCCAGCGTCGCACCGTCGCACGTTATCATCATGCTCAAATCGAATGTGTAAAACATTAGGGGTAGACATATATTACTACTCTATGTGTAAATAACTTCCTGGTATAAATTGCTCAATAATTTACACACGCATTCAATTTAGGAGTGAAACTTTTCCATTAAAAATTCCCAAAGAATATGATTTGAATTGACATCTAAAGATTCCGTGGTTGTGCTATACTGCTAATAAATAAAACTTAACATTTCACCATCTTTTTTAGCTTCATTATTAATATATTTTTCCTTTGTCCGTGTTCGTATGTTAAAGAAACACCGTACCGCTTGTTGTTATTTACAAATGTATTATTGATAATGTTTATGCGAGTCCAATATATAATATAGCGTAACTGATTTGGTTAATCGTATTCATCTTCGTTCGACAACACAGATTTACAATTTTACATACAGCACACATAATAATGCACAATCACATCTCAATTATCATTAATCATTCCTACACATTGTATTTTTACAAATTTACAAACATATTAATTAAGTTTAGCTTTATCACACACAAGTAACAAGTTACTTTTATGCTTGCTTATATTATTATTACGTTATCAATCAATCAATAATACTCTATGCCAGATTCCAATAATAGCACAGTACTAATGTAGTATAAAATAAAAAAATAAAACTAGATCCTAATTAAAGGTAATGAGATTCTTACAATTGGAATATGTGGCCCTTTAATAATTCATTATCATATTTTGCCAAATCTCTGGGAGTTTTATGATTATTTATTTCATATTGAATGTTAAATACAATTATTTTTATCATGCCAAAAACGTCTCTTTATTTTGAAGGAAACTGAATAAAAACAGATTGATCTTTTCATTCTTTTCCTTATACGATATTATTAATCCAGTGTATACAGTCCTGTTTTGTGATAATCGATGATCGTTTACGTATAATATGCTGCAGTTGTCACATCCTCATGGCTCAGGGACAAGTTCTTCTGGAGCTGCGGTAGTGACTTCTTCAGTGACAGGCTCTTCAGGAACTACCGTTGGAAGTTCTTCGACATCGGGAGTTGTTGTGGAAGTATTGTCGGGAATAACAACACTCTCGGGGCGATCTGTGACTGGTGCTGAGGTAGGCTCTTCAGTTGCCAATTCAGTCGTCGTTGTCCGATACAAATTAAGCACAGGGCAACACTTTATTCGTATGTTGTTCAAAGAGGTGTCATCGCCTGCGAAAATTGAATCCAAAGGCATGACACACAGAACATGAAAAAATACATAGTTCCATTATACCCATTCTAATTTATTTTGTTCTTACCAAGTAACTGACGAGATTCCACTTGAGTTTGCAACCCACAAACGGCATGTTTTTCGGGGCACCTCATTGTTTCAGTGTACACACTTTCTAGGTAAAAATCTTCACTCTCATCGTACCCTTCATGCACAGTTCCATTTTCACAAATCATTTTCAAATTGATCGCAGCCACATCATCGTCCTTTCCTTGCTGGTTCTGTGACTTCAACTGAAATCCTACTGCATATCCTCCGCAAAATATTTTTTCTCCAGTAGAGCCCCATGGTCCATATGAGCTGGTTATTAATTCCATTTCCTTATACTGCTCACGGAACGGTACACCACATATGAAACGAACCGAATTTAACGCTGTATTATCATTGTTTTCAGCCTGCGCTTCAACTTTTAGCTGAAACCCGGTAACTAAAAATCCAGTACGACATGTCTGAAGCTTGCCCCAGTCACCCCAGTTTGTCACTGCAGGACTCTCCACAAGTATTTCGTCGCCTTGATAAGATGACGGTTTGTTATTTGATCTCCTAGCCGAGCTAGATACCAATAATGCTAACACACAAGGTAGAAGTTTTGTTATGATATTCATAGCGATAACTATAATTTTATGTAGATCAACCAGAATTATCGTTTATCAAATGTTTGAAAAGAAATCGACTAGAGAGATGTCTTCACCTATTACTATTGCTTGGCTAATCACTCTAAGCAAACAAAGGGATACTACGCATTCTTTAAGCTTCACTCCTAAGTTTTATACAAATAGCTTCAATTTTCAGGAACATATTCTAGGAAAACCATAATTATAACGAAACAGTGCAATCCCATATTAAAAATATTGTGTTCTATGAGATAAATTCATATTTACGACCTTTGTTCCGTTTCCAAATTCAGATTCATCAAGTGTCAAGCGATGGATGTGTTAACATTTAAAGCTGAAAACCGTGACATATATACTAGCATAAGGGCATGGTTTGATATGATACCTAAAGTACCATTAAAACCATATGTTATAACATATAAAGCACATCATGCTCAGGTATATGTAACATGAACATGAACAAAATTAGCCTTATTATTGTAAGTAGTATGCAATAGTTAGGACGAAAAGTCTTTACCTTTCCCATTTCCCAGGAACCAATTAAAAAGAGATATTTACCCATTTGCCTTTCGTGAGCTGCATATTATGATACATTTAAGGATGACAAAAAATCCCAAAAGTTTTCGAAGCTTATGAATAATATCAAAGCTGTTTATGTTCCATGTTCCATATGCAAGAATTGACCTGAAGGTCAGTAATCAGGTCGCATAAAGATTGAGTAAAGTTGAAAGTACTGTAATTATGTCAAATGTGTAACATAAAAAAAGATGTAATTAGTACCAAAATTAGCTCAATACGCCGCTGATGTATTTATACCAAGCACATGACAGATGCATACATTATCAAGAATATCAGCACTATTTATTGATAACAACATCTCAATTGATGATAAAACCGTTAAACTATAGACTGGAATTAAGTCAATTCTTTATTTGCGGGGATGCAAAACCCCAATAAACAACTTGTTATGCACTTGTTAACCTTGTTATGAACGATTAGAAGACGTGGATGCATCGTGCAACTGCATTATGATAAATCATTGTAAATGCGATAAGTTACAAGCATATAAGCAATATATATGAGCAAGTGTGATAAGCATATATATTATAAACTATATTTCCCATTCCCAGTGCCTTTCCACGTTATCATCGTGTTCATATCGAATGTGTAAAAATGACCTTATAAAATAAAATGCTCATTAATTTACATGCACTTTCGACTTATGAGGGAAACTTTTCCATTAAAAATTCCTCAAAGAATCACAAGAATATGATTTGAATGCAAATTGAAAACTGAACATTGCGTGATTTTGCTAATAAATAAAACTTAACATTTTACAATCTTTTTTAGCTTCATTATTAATATATTTTTCTTTTGTCCGTGTTTGTATTTTTTACTTTTTTACCCGAAAAAGAAACACCGTACCGCTTGTTGTTAATTACATTTTACAAATATAGTATTATTTATATAATATTTATGCGAGTCCAATATATAATATAACGTAACTGATTTGATTAATCGTATTCATCTTCGTTAGACAACACAGATTTACAATTTTACATACAGCACACATAATAATGTACAATCACATCTCAATTATCATTATAATCAATCCTACACATTGTATTTTTACAAACATACTAAGTTTAGCTGTATCATACACAATTGACAAGTTAGTTTTACGCTTTTTTATGTCATTACGTTATCAATCAATCAATAATACCCATTGCCATATCCCAATAATAACACGGTACTTTAGCTTAACTAATCTAGTATAAAAGAAAACAAAAAAATAAAACGAGATCCTAATAAAAATTAATGAGATTCTTACAATTGGAATATGTAGGCCATTTAATTCATTATCATATTTTCCCAAATCTCTGGTAGTTCTCTGAATTATTCATTTCATGTTGAATGTTAAATGTTCAATACAATTATTTGTATCATGCCAAAAAACCTCTCTCTTTGTTTTGAAGGAAACGGAATAAAAACAGATTGATCTTTTCATTCTTTTCCTTATATACGATATAATTAATCTAGTGTATACTGTCCCGTTTTATGATAATCGATGATCGTTTACGTATAATATGCTTATGTGACTTTCGTTTTGTTTGCTTGTTGATTTTTTTTGTACAAAAATATATACACAGATTCATATCATATCAGCACAAAAAACATTTTACCTTTCTTTTGTTTGACACTGTATTGGAAAAAGTGTCACAATTTTTTAAATCAATTGTTGATAGTGTTATGAATTAAAAAACGATTGAAAAGGCATTGCATTTAAAATATGATGAGTGACATTTCTTTTCAATTTTTGATAATAAAAATTATTCTAGAGCTACAATTTATATAAAATGATATTTAGTTTCGTGCCAAGAGAGGAAAGGAAAGGGAAAAGCTTTTGTTTGTTGCTTTTTTAGGTACACAATAATTGTTATCCATTTCTCCTGTCATCAAATCATCGTCACACTGGTCACACACATAAAATAACTCATCATATCATTTGGTAAAAAATAAGAGTTTCTGACTATCAAAAAGAGTTTTTACGCTTAAAATTACTTATGATGGCTGTTATTGGTTCTTCTGTTTCCACTACTTTTTCTGCCACCTTCATTCTCACTGGGACCACCTCCATTGCAATGAGTCGTAGCATTATGACAGCTGCCGTTTGTAATGGAGGGATTATTGTTACTACTACTACTACCGCTACTATTACTACTACTACTACTATTACCACTAATTTTTGAGATACTCATCTCGATCTCCTCCTTGAGAAAATCTTCCATTGCATACTGAGCAGCTAGATGACCTTTGTTGATTGTGATTTCAAATGGCGTATCTCCAACTCCGTTGGGTTTACTCATGTTTGCTCCACGTTTCAAAAGTTCTGTTACACAGTCTACATGGTTCCCGTAAGACGCAAACATTAAGGCAGTGTTCCCAGCGTCATCCTCCGTATCTGGTGAGGCTCCTTTTTGAAGTAAATAATTTAAAACTGAGGCGTGACCATTGCATGCAGCAAACATTAGTGGGGTTTCCCCATCCGGTCCGAAACAGTCTAGCTGAGCTCCTTTCCCGACCAGTTTTTGTACTATTGAAAGTCTCCCATGAAATGCTGCCCACATGAGAGGGGTGAAGCCATTGGGATCTTTGGCATTTACATTAGATTCTGAAATCAGAGAACATTTCAAAAGAATTGAGGTTACACATAAGTTCTTCGTTTATGAATAATATTCTTTCATCTTTGTCTTGATGCATGAAAAATGCATTGCTCCAATTCAACTAATGACCAGATATCATTTGTTGTTCAGTGAAAGTCATGCTGTTATCATTTGTTTGTACCATTAATATCAGCATCCGTTAGTGATGCTTTCGCAGCCTTCTCATGAAATGTGAGCGACTCTGGGCCGTTCTCTTTGTTGGTTGTTTTCACATTTCCTCTTTGGAGATTTGTCAGGATTGTCAAGGACTGTTGCTGCAAACAATATTGGGTTGTATAAAAATTATAAAGTTATAAAGATTTATTTTCATCTGGCACACGTTTATCAACTTGAGCTTCATACTGTGCTTGTTTAAAGTGAAAAGACGCATGCCAAATCTTTTTAAGATATTTGGGATACCTGTGTGGTATTATATAAAACTTTTATTGCATAAAGTAAACTTGTTTCTAACCTTATACGGCTGGAAAGCACTGTTTGAAGAGCCAATCTGAGGTACTGCAGTTGATGAAGTCTTTCTATCAGGAAGGTCAAGTTCAAGGTCATCCTCCACTTTAACCATCATGTCAAAATCCAATGGCTCTTCTTTCACAGCAAACAACGTTGCCACAGCTTGTCCCGTCTCCATTTCCATTCTTAACCCTAAATTACGCTACACTAACCTATTTTATCTACACAGAAAGTCCAATCATAAGAGAATAACTTTTTCTATAAAAGATTGAAGAAGAAAGCCTATAGTTTTTTTTGTGCGTGTCCAATCTCTCCCAATTTTGTATCACAAATTCGTTTATCCTATAAATTTTGGAAGGAGGAAAGAAAGGAGGCTTTCAGGGAAAGCCAATTAAACTCTATACTTTTTAGGCAACATTTTTCTAGCTCTATAAAATTTTGAAATACTATAACAAGGTTTCAAACTCCTATAACAGGGTGTCTAAAACCAAGTTTTATTGTCCAAATCCTTTTCTGAGGGAGATACATGTATGTATGCTATATCCTATCTTATATTATGAGAATGGATCAGCAGCAGAACATGGTGATTTTTTAGATGGATGGATGATGATGATCATGAATATAAAAAAAATCTTTTGTATACCTATATAGATGATCTACTGAGATCTGTGATGAGGAACATGTACAAAAGTATAGGTTTGAAATACATTATGTACTTCCATACAGATGAATATCCATGTAGATTCATATGCCTCCAAATCAAGATGATATGTGTATTCTACCACATGTACTGTTTTACAATGTTCATTTAATATCCGTAGAAAAACCAGTCAGTCGTTTTCGTTTGCTCACTTCTCTATCCTACTGGAATATTAACCTTCTTATATTACATGGTTCTGCCAGCCGTTCTCTTTTCTGCATCGAATTCTCGTATACGAATGTGGAGTATATATTGTATATGCAGTACAGTCTGTTCAAGTTTAGAGTATACCAAAAAGATCCTCATCCAGCCTTACACAATGCTATATAACGAGTTTTTGTATCCAGAATAACCACCAGATATCCTTATCCGTCCAGGTTACATAAGTTGAAAAAGGATATACTCAGCCTGTTCACTGTTTGTGTTTTGCTCCTTCAGAGCTTGTCTTGGGTGATATAGGGTATGTTTTTTGTATACAAACTATTTACATCGTCGCGTGTAGGGACAACGGATTATCATGGAGAGAATATATGTATTCTAGAATGTATTTTAAATACACCTTTCATTTCGGGTCGGGTAATCGGACGATACAATGTAATATGATGTGTTTGAAGGAATTTTTATATTATTCTGCTTAATCTTTCTTTTTGAAGGGTAATGCAGAAACGTTGGATGTAATTTTTTTGCTTTAGTATAGACATACGTTATTAAATGTATGTTGATTGTGGCGGTTGTGTATATATCACTTATATCAGTATATGCCCGTCTCTCGCCTGGATATACCTACAATCTATGTGTCAGTCGGTCCAGGTTAGGGTAATCTGTGGAGTTAAGTTGGTCTATGCACTATGTAGTAACTGGAAATATACGTCATCCGAACTAATTTTTTGCGGGCTACTAATTTTCTGGTGGTAAGGCTACATGAATTATGCATCGACGAACGGAGTGAGTAGACGAATAGTGTATCATCTGTTAGTTTGGTTACTTCTTAGCTCGTATATCTCCTAAATAAAATGATGATCATGATTCCATGCAATGATATTTGTTCTTTTCTTAAATTGCCAAAAACGCACAAGGAAAGAAAATTATGTACATTTTCCCGTTCCAGGTATGTTGCATGTAGACTAGACTAACATGTGTGTATTTATTTAAATTAATAGTTGCTAAATTTTGTGGGGAAATGGAAATTAACGATGCACACGTGTGGAGAGGAAAATCGACATGCTGGAAATCCAGATAAAAACAAAGTGCATAAAGAAGTCGGATAAATTGATATGAGCAGATATGTTGCAAAATTTAATGAAATGATTAAGCCATATATATATTCATATTTGCATTTCATAGTGAGGTTGTTCAAGTGGTCGTCATATTTTAATACACATGCTAATATGAATGTAAAAATGCATATCATAAACATAAATCGCTTTATAACTTGAAAAGGCAATTTAAGGATAAAAACTTAAATGCGACCATGATTCAAGCTTTCATTTAATATGCATGCTTTCCAGGTTTCTTCTTTGCATTCGACAATGATACAGAATTTAAATTAGGATTACTGCTGATATAACCTTTAAAAATATCTCCGAAAGCCGACACTTTCTTAATTTAAATTGTTGTGTAATAAATTTCTGATCCGAGTACTTTACATGCAAGTACATATAATATAACAATATAATAGAGATAGATACAAAATTATGTTTTTGTATTTTAAATTAAACCTAGTGAATATTTACATCTGCTACGTATTCTATTTATATGTACTCGTGTGGAAAAGAAAAGGCTAGGGCAAGTTAGTTCTGTTGAGAGCATCATAAGAAATATTCATTCCCTTCTTAAAATACTCATATAACGGTCTGTCAATCAACTGCAGGTTTCGTGAAAACTCGCCTACATTCAGCATAGCATTTGCTACATCGAAATATGAGTATGTCAACGCATATTTTATACAGCTGTAGATGCTAAAGTAGATGTTGAGAATAAAGAACTGTTTTTTATGGATATCCTTCCTTATGCTTACATTCTAATCATTCTATGCAACACTGCCAGAATGGTTAATAAAGAGCAATACATACGTGAGTATTTACTGGAGGTTTCGGGAAAATACGGGGTATCATGAGAATGCAAGAGAATCTTTGTGTACTCCTGAGAAACGTTGAGAATCTACAATGTATGATGCAAAGATACACTGTACTTACACCATCATGGAATATATAAGCACCATTTACTTTGACTTTCTTAAGTCATTCAGATCTAAACCAACTGCGAAGAAAGTTTCAAGAGCTCGAAGTTAGCAATAAAGCAAAACCTATGTATTGTGACTAAAAATTACTGAATTAAAATATTAAAATCTTCTTAAAGGCTAAAAACGAGTAATTTCTGTATTTGTGAAGAATAAACTGTGCAGACCAACGTTTAAACTATAAGAAGTACGAAAAGAAAGTTCTGAAGAATTACGCATCATACGTTACTAAGTTTTGAAAGTAGGTAGCAATTTACAAAATAAATTCTGTGAAGCCAGTGATTCAATAGTATATCCTACTTAGTTTAACTGTGTCAACTGATCATTAAATTTCTGTGATTGATGTTACAGATTAAAATTCAAGATGAATAATTGCAACAGATTAATTCCAACATGCCAGAAATTGCGGGGGATGATGACTCCTGCCAGAACGATTTGTTCTCGCAGAGTATTCTCTCCATTCAGTCTGGCGGAGCGACAAATGAAAGAGATGGACAGACAATTCACTCGGCTGGAAAGGGATATGAATGCTGCTTTCCGTGATTGGGGATTCCCATTTTCTCGTGTCAGATCAATTTTCGAACCAGCACCATCATCTCTGACGAGTAGATTACTTCCATCTTTTGAAGCAGAAACAATCCCAGTTGCCGAAACTGGAACACCTGGTAAATACGCAATTAGAGTGGATGTAGGTGAAGGGTTTGCGCCAGAAGATATCAAAGTCACCCTCAAGGACAGAATGTTGACCATCCATGCCAAGCTGGAAAAGAAATCTGAGGATGGAAACTCTCGACTGTATCAGGAAGTCTCTCGATCTTTCACTTTACCAGATGCTGTCAACACAGAAGAGGTGAAAAGTATGTTAACTCCTGACGGAATTTTAACAATTGAAGCTCCGTTGCCTGAAGTGGAAACCCCAAAGACAAAGGAAATTCCTATTAGTATTGAGTCGAAAAAATGAACGCATACAGGATAAGAAAAATGCAAAGAATGGTAGACTGAGCGTGCATTTAGTGTGCTGAGTGCTGCACTAAGGAGCTAAGAAGTCCAGGAGTAATGCACTATATCGCAAAATTAGTTATAAACAAATGCTTATTTATTTATTGTCTCTAAAATGTTCCTTTAAAGGAGAAGCTTTATGTTGTATGTTAAAACTTAGTTGTGGAATTTAGTCTTACAATTTAGGAATCTTTATACACTTTTTCAACCCTGCAACAGTTCAAAATATCAATAAACTGCTAGTATTTAAGAAATTGTAACAAAATTCAATGTACAATGTATATTTCATACAACAACTGTGGGCTACACGATACATGATATGATGGTAGCAAGTCAAGGCTCCACTGCAATTTAAATTATTCGCATATGGTATTATCTGCATATTAATCTAATAGATCCTTAAAGTCGTAGGTCATAGTCGTAGTGCAATTTCTTCATCCCACTATTCCCACTCAATAACGTGCTTCAGAATCAAAACATCGGAGTAAGCTTAAAACAAAAATTACGAAATAAAATAGGACAGTACATCGGAATATTCCGCTTAAGTTTGTTGTTCCCAAATCTCACATCCTTCATTTCTTCTTGTGTCTACAAAGAAATTTAAAAAACAAAGTTAGCTGTACAAGGAATTTGATTTGGAACATCAATAAAAGAATATCCTTTTGCCTACCAGCTTCAGAATTGCTTCCAAATCCTTATTTCCAGCAAAGCGTTTGAGAACATCCACAAATTTTTGGATGAAATACGATCCTGTTTTGATATTTCTTGTTGCTTTGATACCTGGAAGACTTGCAGATATGTAGAGCATATCTGCGTAAATGTCTTCTGGATCACGGACAAAGTCTGCACAATGTACTAGGTCCTTTGCTTGGTAGTAACTGCAAACTTGAAAAATGAATATTTTCGGTTTGCCCTGAAACTCCTTGAAATTGTTTTCGGAGAAATGGTCCACTATATTAGTGAAGACATTGATTCTTTTATTATCAGCCATTCGAACGTTGTACAGTATTCCGTGACTCATAAATACGACAAAACAACAACTTGAATTGCTATCTATTAAACGCTTTTTGAATTTCGTGATTATAGTCTTGAGCTCCTGAAAAAGCAAATAATGTAAAATAGACTAGGCTTTAAAAATTCATTCATATAAGTATTTATGCTATGTGATTTAGACACAATGAAAGCAGTTTTTTTACATATATTTTTAACAATGTATATAATATATTGTGTACCGTTGAAGAAACGTTTTCCTCAAGCTGTACCGTTATGTTCAATCTTTCAAATTCGGATTTCAAAGCTTCAACGTCTTTTTGGGAACCACATCGTGGCTTTTGTGATGGAGAGTTTTCAAAATACATATTCACTATTAGGACAATGCCTACCGGAGTCGATGTCATAGGATATTGGCCACTAGTATCCTACATTCAATATTAGCATGCATTTTCCATATTTATTAATTCATTCAGCATTACACCAAAATCAATGACATTTGCAAGAGCATTTGAAAATACAGTCTTACGATAGAAGCAATTAACTTTCCATCAGTATCCATTATTCCACTGCTTGATGGAAGGATTCTTAGGTTATCATCAATAAGCATTGCATTTTCGTCATTATCTTCGTCAGCGGTACTGGCCTCCTCCTCACACTCACAAACGCGAGAGCTTGATGTGACTCGGAGAGATTGGACATCTTCTGAACTCCCATTAGCAGTATTATTTCCATTTTCATTATTGTCATCGTCATCCTCGTCCTCTTGATTCCTTTGGGTTTCGTCTATAACAGACACCACTTCCGCAATGAGTTTGAACACATTACTAAAGCTATCTCTCGTTGATCCAGTTCCCTGAACAAAGAAATGCAGTCACTGCAAAAACTTTTTTTCCTCTATTGTCCATTATATATTACTATTTGTCATTTATATAATAAAAATTATTGTCATACCCTTTGATGCTTAATTTCCACGTTAACCCTAAGACCAATGAAGGTATCAGATTTCTCTCTAGCTGGTAAATCTGTTGTGCTCATGCATATTCGTTTCACTTCGTCTGCTTTCACTAACTTTTCATAACCGTTAGCATAGCACACAAATCCTCCTTGGGTCGTTCCGTCAGAATCTTTTAGTACCATGTTCTATCCCATAAATTAGGATGTTAGTAGGGTTACGGTTTCAGCTTTAGTTTTTATATTCCTTCTCAACTTACCCTCAAAATCAGGCAAACTTTTCGCTCCTTAGCTCCTGAATTTTTCTTGCATTTCCAACAATAATATTTTCCATCGGCTTCGTCAGGATAATGAATCTGGATATATTATGTGAATGCAATGTACTTATAAGTATTTCATTAAATAAAATGAGTTGCAGATTATATATTTTGTATGCGTTTGAATATAACATTGATGTACCGCTGCAGAGCATTTTTCACATCCCATGTACCGGTGGAATTGTGCGTGGCATATTGTAACGTTCTCTATCTTCGAGGTAAAAGGTTTAGAAAGTCTTATCTGTTCTTTTGCTGGTATATGAAAATGGTATCGAATATAATAATTAAAGTCTAAAACTTAAGCAAATTAATCATTAATAGTTAGTTACCTTCTTTAAGCGTTGTAATTTTATGAGACTCCACCAATGCCATATTTGGTTCAGATGGATTCTCAATCACTCGAATTTCACAAAATTGAAGGCTGTATGCAGAAGTTGTGGACGTAGAGCGATTAAATTTTGTTTTGCTTAACGTGCCAGCCCGAATTTGCCCTCCCAAAATGTAAGAGTGTCCTTCCTGAACGGTTAGTTAGAATAATTAGTTGCCAGTCTTACCTGAACTCGCATACTTATATTATATGAAGCGATTCCTGAATATTTATGCAAGCATGAGTCATATTTAATTTATGATCATTAAAAAAGGGACTGCATGAAAGTAGTTACTTTAAGCATTGTGTAGTTTTTACTACCCCAGTCAACTTTGGCATTGGGTCCAGTAACTGACCAAGCATTGAATGTCGTCCGCCCACTCAGAAACTTAAACACAACTCGGTTCGCTTCCTTCTGCTTTTGCAACAGATAGCCAACATTGAGGGATTCGCTAGGGGAAATATAAATAAGCAACATAGAGGTCAAATCATTACGCTATACGTAAAATCTGTGATAAGTAACTGCCGTGCTGGAACATACGAAATAACTCGGATTAGTGGTAGTTAGTTAGAATTTCTAAGGGAAAGAGATATGATTGCAGATTTCGAAGCTTATAAGCAAAAATGGGATAGCATATTCAACAGAAAGAAATGCATACTTTATCCATCCGACATGACTAATGCTATTAAATGTTCGCACACCGGTTTGAACATTTTGGGTTCCAGATCCACTTGGTCCTGGTGATTGCATGGTAGAGCTGTTGCGGGGGCGTTTAACCTGTTGTGGTTTAACCTTAGGTTTAGGCTTTCTCTTTTGAGGAATCTTTTTGGGTCCCATTTTAAATTAATATACTGCTACTGCTAATATGTATTTTCACAACTTAAAATTTCCCTTGTGGCTGAGGACCAAGTAAGATAAATGGCAAATAAAAGTGTTGATTACACTGAAACTGTTTTTAATATAAGTAATAATAATTAAAAACGATTAAACTTTTTTTTAGATTAAAACTTCATTTTTATTATTAGCCAAGATTACAATTTTGTGCTTTTCTCAGACTGCACTGGCTGCAACTGAGATCACATTCACAATGTGCTTTCGATCTGAGCTTTGCATGATTCAAAAAGTGAATGTCAGGTAGACGAAACTACAAAGAGTTCTCGATCTCAACATGAAATATTTGTACACAAAGGTTTCATTCCCGCAGCAAAAGACATGCATCTTTATTGGTTACCTCATCTAAATTACTTACATACAGCCAGCCAGATCCCAATGGGAATCAGATCAAACATATATACAGACTTTTGTACTATCCTAATGTATATTATCATCATCTCTTGTTGCATCTCGTTATTTTCAAGACCCATGCCCATACACAACTCAGCATAACATACATACACAGTTCATTACAGAAGTCAGAAAGAACTTCAAAGAAGTACAAGTGTTTTTAAAAACGTTTTCGTCGTTTGTTCTCTGGAAAGAAATGAGAACGACGAACTGACTATGCTTTATCTCATGTTGCATGTTATGAATTTTTATGAATTATGAACCGAAGGAGCATAAAAATCATAAATACCAGAAAGAAGCAAATTGTAAAATAATGAAGATTGGTAATAGTTTAATAGTGACCTGATTATCACGTCACATCATTTACATACTTAAAGTCTCAGAATAAATACTTATCTTTTACATTTCCCATGAAATACTAGATAGTACACAGCTTTACATATTTCATATGCAATTTTTGCGAGCATATCTCACATTTCATATCATGTTATGCCTTAAAATGGCAAATTCATTGTTTCCGTTTTTCGTTAATTCTCCGATAGTTTGCCCTGGATAAGGATATTTTTGGAAAAGAAGCCGATACATGACATGGCCATGGTACGCCTTATACAAACACCCTATTTTTTCTCACATGTGTAGGTTGCAGATCCAAATTACCGTGTAACCTCCGTGTGATTTTCAATATACCCAAACCGTATCCCTGCTGCCTTGTGTTATGCTCTCAATATTTTTATGTATCTTGGTTCCTCATTCTCTCTCACTTCTAGTCTTGTTACTTCGTACTCATATATTGCATCGTAGTATTGAAACATTGAAAGGTATGTGAATCTAAACGCCCTTTTAGTGCAATACGTACCCATATCGTTCATCCCACACCAGTACGCCAAGAAACAGTGAAGTATTTCAAGCACTTCGTTAAGGGTAAGTAAGGTTTACAAATTTTTAAGTTGTATTGGCAATCCTTCTATTTGACAATCAAGTGTTCTTTGTCAACTTTCTTCGGGTTTGTTTGGAACTCTCATGAATTCATTGGTTTGAAGTCTTCAGATTTTCATGTTGTAGTTTAATGATATTTATTGTATTTTGCTGAAAATAAATTAATAACTTCGTACTTAGGTCGACGTAATCCTTGAAATTAAGTTAATACTTAAATGCGCTAAGTTGAAAGTGGAGTGTAGTGTTACTAGATTTTATTTCTTGACACGTGAACAATGAATCATGAATTTCTGATTGCTATACGTGAGTGAAATTATCATTATTATGCCATTTTAATTTTTCCTTGGCACTAGGTGGAACTGATTTCATCAGATCATCGTAGTCATTTTCGCGTTTAGGTCTTTTTGTAGCAGCGAATGTAAAATAATATGGAGGCACAACTCATCGAGGAGCAAGAGCTACTGGAGTATGTTATTAAATTAAGTTTTTCATTTACACATTCAACATTATGACCCAAATGTTGAATGTCAAGTCACAATTTGTCTTTGTGCTGTCTGTGAAAAAAGCTGACGTTCAAAGTTGCTTTTTCTGAAAAAATCTGTATTTGAATTTTTATAGGTATGCAAATGGTGCTCAGATAATTATCACAACGACTGACGATGTTATAACGTCTGCTGAGTGTGATTTAAGTGCACTACATCCTGGTGCTGAGGTATTACAAGTGATACATGGAGGAGCAGACGTATTTACTGATGCACCAACTGTGGAAGTAATTGCCACTGAAGAGCAATCTAAACCACCTGACCCGGAACGTAAAAGTAAATCCAATGAGTGTCAAGAATGTGGAATCAAATTTTTGTCTGCTAAAACTCTCAGGCTGCACAAATCTGTTCATGTGGATGAGGCATATTACGCCTGTGAATTTTGTTCAGCTTCCAAAATTCATTGGACCGAAATGTGGCTTCATCAATGCACAAACACAGAGAGTGTTCCAATAGTTTGTCCGCAATGTCATAAGACTGTTTCCACCAAAAAACAACTTCAAATTCACGAGGAAGTTCATGAGCTCCAGCGAAGATTTACGTCGAAACGGATGAATGGCTACTTTGAAAGAAAGTTGCAGGAAGCAGAGGATCCAGAAATTGATTGGGGTACGCATGCGTTCAAAGTTGCAAATTGAAAAAATGAGAGCATTATTCATTAAAAGTGATGTTTAGTTTTCATTTCAGTAACTTGTGTATAATATGATTCTTCCAGGGGCTAAACCGTTTATCTGTGGAGTTTGTGGAAAACCTTTCAGTAAGATGTATGAAGTGGAATATCATGAAAAACTTCATACTGGAGAACGAGAACCCCCTCATAAATGTAATAAGTGTGGACTGGCTTACATCAACAAGCACGATCTCAACAAACACGTTGCACTTGGATGTATTGGTGCGTTATCTAGGAAGACGAACGAGCCTTTCAAGCGTAAAGTGCCAGATATGTAGATAGTGATAGATACTTGTACAGTTTAATCTTGAGTTTTAAATGTAAGTTTTGCAGAACTAAAATATAAGTTTTTCCAGTCTTGAGTCTGATTATCAGTTTAATCTGCTTCAAAGTTCGTTTTTTATCTCGCCCTTTCAAGTTTTGGTATTCGACGAATATAGTTATTCTAAATTAAAAAACGCTATGCTCATACAGATTTTGTCGATTACGAAACATATTAAAAAACTTGATTTATTGAACGTAATTATTGTGTTCAGTAGCATATCATTTGGGTAGTTGATACTGACCGGCTGAAAATACAAGCATATTTTGACTAACTTTCTCATCTAAAAACTTTTGTAGTTCTTCTGAACTACATTCTACGGTTGCAAATAATTTAAGCATTGAATGTATCCTAGCCAAAGGTAGAGATTCCAAGTTAGTTAACATTCCTTCAATATAGGACCAGAACATCTGTAGGAAAACAAAATACACAAAGTCAATTAGGATTGTAATTCTGTGACATATAAACACGCATAAATTGATTGAAAAAATACTTGAAGTTCAGTTGCTCTTTGAGTAGACATAGAAGTCATTGGACTATCATTGTCGACTTCTTCGGTAAATCGGCTTGCAGTTGGTTTGCCTTCGCTGACACTATCTACTAGTCCGTACACTCCATCTCCCATATTTGTCAAAATTCCCTATCAGCCATGAACGAATGATTTTAATTATTATTACATCACATTGGGACCCGTAAACAAGTGGCTTTGCAAAATTTACCTTAGAAATCCAGAAAGCAATTCTACTTTTTAATGCTGAAGGAGTAGTTCCAGTAATTTGTGACAGTTCTTCTAAACCCCATTGTTCTGAGAGAAAAATGCCCTATGTATTTTTGATTAAGTAATGTACCAAATTATAATCAAGTGTTTATTAGAATCATACCTTTGTCCTGGAAATGCCAAAGAACAGTAGCCTGTGCTGGACTAACTGTCAAAGTCAGCGTTGTCCCTAAAAATATTAAATTATTTATACTTATTAAATCACATTACGTATTAAAACAAATCTATATACTTCCTCTCTTAATCCTCTGTATTTCGACGAAAAATTCGAATTGCTAGTATAACTTATCCATACCTCCATGTTCAACTTCCACTTCTACAGTTCCAATTTGCTTTTGCCATTCTAGTGTACGATTCCCTTTGATCATTTCGAAAGCCTTCGTGTATTTCTCCATAGCTTCTTCAACGGGCTTTGGTAGTTCCAACGTTTCTTTTTTAAATGTTGGCCAGAATTGAGCGGAAACAACAAGACCAGTTAGTTTGACATCCTGCAATACAAAAGGATAAAGAAGAGATTATGCTAAAATTTCCAGAGGCTAAACTTCCTTCCTAAACATCGTTCATATTAATGCACCATTTACTGTCAAATTGCATCAATCAACTTACACTATTAACCAGAGCCGCTCCATCTTCTTCATAAAACCGGACATTTAATCTTTGAGAATCTGAAACATCCTTCAGCATAACTTCACATTTTTGCAAGTCGGACTCACCGAATCTGAAATGATATGACCATCAGAATAATATTTAAAACCTAAACACCGAATTTCTTGTTAGCTAAGCAAAATAAACTATTAAACATGCTTTATTTTATACCTTAATTTAAGAAGTTCCAGACATTTGATTTCTCTTGTTATACATCCCGGCTTTATCATTCTTAGTAACCTATCAGCCAGTAATGCTCTGTATTCATCAATGAAAACTGTTTTTGAGCCGTAAATCGAAACTAAAGCTTCAATCAAATCAGACTTTCTGAGGTTGTGTTTGTCTTTTGGCACATCAATTGGATCTGCAAACCATTTTTAAAACAAGCTTGTGTTGACGAAGCCAGTCTAGGTAATGTGTGTTTAGCATCGAATCAATGACATAATTGAGACATATATTTTTAATATTTACCTGGTACCCATGATCTCCAATTGGTCATGTTAACCGTTTTCTTATCTACGTAAGTAGGATTTTTAATGAGTTCTTCAGCCAACTCCCCAGACTCATCCGTTAGACTTACTAATATCACACGAACAGTTTCTTCTCTAAGTCTCAGGTACTCTCTAACCGGAGGTGTAACCAACTGTGCCAAAATCCCACTTGGGTCAACAAACTTTAAGGCACGAACAGTAGCAACATAGGCTTCCAAAACGTTATCCGTATTAACTCCTGCATTTAGTAAACGTCTTTCCAGAGCCGTTTTTAAATCAGTTACAAGTTCACTTCTTAGATTTACTTGTTTCATACAAAATCTCAAATCATCAAGAATTGGTTGAGATTCAGGGAATTCTAGAAAAACGACATTATGTTTTAACTTACAAATAATAACACTTGTACATGCAAACTTTTAAATTTGATGCTTGTAGACTTACCTATGATAATTGAAAACATATCACTAATAATACACTTTCCATAAATTTCCAAAAGCAGCACCAGAAACTCTTCGCTTATTCTTTTCAGTTGTTTTTCACTGGCATCCACCATCCAGGGATATATAGTTTCAATCCAGATTTTATTTCGTTTGTTGAACCACTAAACATAACACGTTTAAGTGTCAATTAATCAGTATTTAAACAATCATGTAACAATTTATTTACAACTGTTATTACCTGCATAAGTGCATCTAAATGGCCTACATCGTACTTTTCAGATACGCACTTGTGAATATGCTGTTTAATATCGCCCTGAATAACATTGTACATTCGAGGTCCAGCCAGCTCTTCCATCAAACCTAATGCGTGAAGTGCTCTGTAAATAGTTAATTGTTATCATGTCACTGTGCATGGTGCGGTGCAAGAGGAAGTGTTCCTTCCCCACGGCACAGATAAGTGGCAATATACCAATTGCCACTACTGCGATTCTATGTACTTATTTTTACTTACAAGTTAGCTTCCTTAAAGACTGCTGTTATCTTGGAGCAAACACAAGGGTTTTCTGAACACGCTTCACAACTATCTCCACCGGCAGAGGTATCCATTATGTCATTATCGCTGACATCATTCAAATGCATCCATGCACGAAATCCACAAGAGTAAAAGTTTTCAAAGATTTCATCAATAGTTGACAGCTTTACATTTTTTCTATACGAGGCAAATATTAGCCCAGCCAGATTTTTGCAGAGAAACTGGAACGGCTCAAATGAGTTGCTTCCACACTTAGCATTAGAAAATGGCTTAACTGATTTGTCCATCATTGCCATAAACTTCACTGCCGTTGAGGAGGCAGCTTGATGAACAACTTCAAAACACTTCCATTCCTCCATACTTTGTTGGCCATCCTTTCGTTGGAAAGGGGACCAAAATAGATCTGGCGCTGTTGATCTACACCATCGAAGGCACTTGTCAAGGTCCGGGAGAGAAATAACTTTCTGTAACTAAAATCAGAGTTACAAAATATCAGAAAATATTATTAAATTCGCCTTTCTTATCTCTCCAATCAGAATTAGAAATCATTAGATTATTTTACATCAGTCAACCGCTCCTTTTCAATGAGATACTCAGGATAAATCTTTTTGGCAGCCTCCCTAGGAATATGGCCTCCAAACGCTAGCAACCGAAGTATTGATCTCAACGTCGCTTCTTTGCTTTCCATATTCCTCCTCTTGATGTAATGTGGAGGTGCTGTTTTCGTGGGAGTTGTTGACATATGATCATCTCCACCCCCAATGGAAGAAGGGCCTGCGATCCCCTTCTCCCTTTCAGCTCTTTCCTCATCCTCTGTTGGTAACCGAAAAGGTAGAGGAGGGGGACGACTCTTCTTCATACTTGGAGACCCTGACGAAGTTAGGAGGGGGACGACTCTTCTTCTTACTTGGAGACCCTGACGAAGTCCTTCGTTGAGTTACTGTGGATGTGTCATCCTGGGAAACGTCCGGTGAGCCAGAAACAGAAAATACTGTTCGGGATTCTTTAGATACGGGGTGCAGGCCGGGGAAAAACATAATTCCACCCACATCCACAGATCCAAATGCACTGTTAATTGACTGTCAACTTAAAATACAACTTTTTTAAAGTCTTGTGCAAACAAACTTTCACCTTTCTTTCTTTTTATGCTGTTAGGCTCCTCAATGAAGATGGTTATCGATATAATTTACATAGATGGAAGGTAGTTAAATTCGCGAAATCTCCATTCCATAAATCTATACTTCACACCTGTGCGTTCTGTTTAAATGTCAACAAACAACTGTAACACTGAACAGGGTTAAATCAGTTAAATCAACCATGACCATTGCTTTTTAGCAAAACCATCAAAACACCAGAGCGTTTTTGTTGACAAGAAAGAAGAAGGGATAATGCATTCTAGATTCCAGACTCTGTACGCGCATTTACTTTCAACTTCGCTTCATTGCCCCACATGAAGAAATACAAATACGGAAACGGATAACTTTTATACATAAGTTTTACGTAGTAATAAAAGGAAAGTGTTATGCATATTTCCTATCCGCAGACTGATCATTATTTTATTGAATTTAACTAAACATAAACCATTAAATATCTGTATGCTTATTTATGCCGTTCTCATGCATCTTTGATGCAAATTGAATTTTTAAGGAAGATACATCAGAAGATTAGATCATAGTTTTAATTTTTTAATAATTTTTATTTCATGATATCGTAAAATCAATAAATATTTTTGAACCAATATAATAAAATCTTAACGTATGAATACTTTTTAACGAAACTAACTGTTGATTATGCCCTGTTCGAGAATAATGCAAACTAAAAAGTGTAGAATCACAATGATAGCTACGGTTCTAGGTTTCGNAAACTAAAAAGTGTAGAATCACAATGATAGCTACGGTTCTAGGTTTCGGATTGTGGTAAGAATATCAGAGTCTTATGACGCGTACTACTAAAATGAATAGACAATGGCTTTACTAATTAATATTTCTTTAATTAAACCACTCTACTCCAGCAATCAATTATCAAAATTATACAGAAAGGCAAACTTTTTACAAGACATGAATATTTTTATGTATGAGCTAGAAAAACGTGAATCACTCTCAAGTAAAAAAAGACAAGTAACTAGAGCAAAAGACAAACTACACTCTACATACATTTTGAGGAAAGCATGCTCTAGTTCAAATATGACCGGGTGGAACATGTACAACCTGACTCAATTTCCAACACTCCCACCTCGATCATTCCCAAATTCTAAATTTAAATGATCGAAATAATCTTAAATATATAAATATGTTAACCGCCGAGGAATCTTCACTTTCCGGCCGGATCTCGTTACACCATCACTGGATTCATTTCTCTGCTCCGACTCATTCTCCTCAGGGCTCTCCGTGTTTTCTTCTGGTACCTCTAGGGGGTAAATTCTCTGGATAGGACGCAGGAACTCGCCAGTCTCCGTCTTTACGCGAACTACTCGTATCTTCCCATCTTTTCCAGGAATAACTTCTATTATTTTTCCAAGAGGCCAGTCCAACCTCTTCTGTCCATCGTGACCAATCAGTACTACGTCTCCAACTTGAACACGACGTCCTTCTTTACTTGGTAGGGGATTTGCTAATTGCCCCAAATATTCCTTCCGGAACCTCGTCCTTAAGTGCTCTCGGATCTCTTGCAATAGCTTCAATCTTTTGTTCATGTTGGTGCAATCCACGATGTCTGCTTCTGGGATGTGGGATGAACGATCTCCAACAAGGAACAACTGTGGTGTTAGTGGAACCAAATCTTGAGGATTTTCGGAGACGTAGGTAAGAGGCCGTTGGTTTACAACTGCTTCCACATCGCACAGTAACGTCGCCAATTCTCCATTAGTCAAGCTTGCTTTCCCCAAGACTTTCCTCAACGTTTGCTTCACCACTCCTACGAGCCGCTCCCACCATCCGCCCCACCACGGTGCTGCAGGTGGGTTAAACCTCCAATCGATCCGCCGGAACTGTCCATATCTTGAAATCTTGCTCCAATTCATGGCCTGGAACTTATTGTGAGATCCGACGAAATTTGTTCCGTTATCTGAATAGATGACGTCTGGTCTGCCTCGTCTTCCAGTAAATCTTCGGAGGGCAGACAGAAAATCTTCAGTTGAAATAGTTGGGACCACTTCAAGGTGCACTGCCCTATACACCGCGCATGTAAATAGTGCAACCCAGCATTTCCTGCCTCCTTTTAAGATCAAGGGGCCAAACAAATCTACGCCTGTAATCTGGAAAGGTGTTGTAGCTTGAATCCTCTCCTTTGGAAGTGCTGGGGTTGGAGCATTCAAACTCTTTACCGTAAACCTTTGGCAGCCCTCACATGTACGAATGGCTTGGTTAATGGTACGTCTTCCCTTCAAGATCCAGAATCTCTCCCTCATAATTGTAAGAAGAGTTTGGGCACCAGCGTGACTATTCCGATTATGCTCAAATCTGATTAAGGCTTCTACAACTGGTGATTTGTCAGGCAACACGATTGGCATCTTGAAACCATCTTCAAAATCTCCTTCTAGTAACCTAGTTTTCAGCCGCAGCATTCCGTATTCATCCTTAATAATGGGCAGCTTCTTTAATTTCTTATCTGTTGCGCTGCTAAAACTCCATTCCTGCACCATTTTGAAGAGCTTCTTTTCTGCACGGATGAAATCTTCGGCAGATAAATCAACAGATGAGTTAGCACTTCCATTCGTATGTATGTACATCAACATGTCTTCATAGTTGGTTAGTTGATGAACCATCTGGTATGTGGAATCTCCAACATTGGCAAAGGCAGAAACGACTTTTTTCCTCATTTCAGCTCCAATTTCTTCATGGTTATACACCACCTCAGATTTGGGCCATTCTTCAATTGGGTAAGAGATCCAGTTGTATCCCTCCCACCATTTCCGTTCCAGTAATTGATCAGCCCTGCAACCTCGGGAGGGTAGGTCTGCAGGGTTTTCCTCTCCGGGAATGTGATTCCAGCTCCCACCATCAGTGAGTTGCCGAATCTCCTCAACACGTCGCTGCACAAATACACCCCAGTTTCCAACATTACGAATCCAGAATAGAGCAGAACTGGAATCCGTCCAATAAAAAGTGTTAATATTAGGCATATTTATCATGGTTTTCACTGTTGAAGCCAATCTAGCTCCAATAACACAGGCGAGTAACTCGGGGGATGGTAACTTTCTTCAACGGTGCGACTCTTGACTTTGATTGGAGGAGTTGCACATACGCACCATCACATCCTTCAACTCTCAAAAATACTGCAGTTGCGTATGCCAGTTTACTGGCATCGTTGAAGACGTGAAGAGACCATTTGCTCTTGTCAGCATTCTTTGGATTTACCCATCGTGGTATTTTCACTTCCTCCAGAAAATGTAGATTGTCTCTCCAGCATTCAAACCTTTTCACCATTTCTTTTGGCAATTCCGTGTCCCAACCAAGCTTTAGTACACAGGTTTCTTGGATGAGAGTCTTTGGTAGCACTGTAACAGGGCTGCTGAAGCCAACGGGATCAAAGATCATGTGGACAATGGACAAGATTTTACGTTTTGTGATGGGACCCTCCAGTTTTTGCTTTATGGCAAATAAATCTAACCGGAGGCTATCTTCTTTAAGATTCCATAACAATCCCAACACAGGTATATCTTTATCCTCCTCTGAAGGCCCGTGCTCCCACCCACGAAGATCGAAATGACATGGAAGTAGTAGCTGCTCGGAATCCTTCTGCAACTTGTCCAACTCCAGTTTTGTGCTCACACTCGTGACTAGGTTGTCGACATACATGCACTTGTCTATTACTTCAGCAGATTCTTGTAAATGTGACGAGGCATTCTTGACAATATGTTTTAGAGTAGCTCCAAGCAGAAACGGGGAGGAACTTACACCAAACACGACTCGGCAATGTCGATAAATCTGCATTTTTGTGCATGTAGCGTCAGACCACCACAAGAAACGAAGAAAGTCACGATCACTTTGTGCAACACTTATTTGTTGAAAGGCTTTTCGGATATCCGCCACCACCCCCACACAGTTAAGGCGAAATTTGGTGATCACAGTGGGAATCTGTTCCAAGAGGTTTGGACCTTTTTCCATACAGTCATTAAGCGAAGGTTGGTCTTTACCCTTGCTAGAAGCATCGAATACAGGCCGGATCGGTGTCGTACTGTTTGGTTTAAATACCGCCCGGTGTGGTAAATAATGACCAATCTTGTCTGCGTTGACTACAGGAACCTTCTCTATCATGCCGATGTCTTCCCACTGCTTTAGCACTGCATCATACTTTTCAAATGTATTTTCTTTCTTCATTGAATTAGTAGCACTTTTTAGTCTTCTTTCAGCTATTCCCCAATTCGTTGGAAGTGGGGCGTGCCCTTCAATGAACGGTAGATGAACTTCAAATCTGCCTTCTTCAGTCGTGTTGACTGTCTCAGTAAAGTGCTCCATTGCTGCTTCCTCCAACTCCTCCCGATTTTTCTTTTCGGTAGGATCAGTTATGCCTAAGCAATCTAATTCCCACAGCTTTGGAACCTCCATATCCAACACATGTAACGTAGTAACTTGCATGGAGCTTGTGTTTGATGATGAATTTTGACGAGGAATCTTTCCCATTAGTGTCCAGCCCAAGCACGTATTAACAGCAACTGGCCCACTTCGCAACTCGTGTTTCTCGCCTGTCATCAATCTTGCAGCTACATCAGCTCCAATTAAGACTCCAATTTCTGAGGAGTTTTCTCTATCAGAAAGTGTGATACCCTTTCCCTTTAGCTCATCCAGCCACGGCCCATTAGGAACAGTTTTTATATCACCAGAGATCATAGGAATGTCTGAAACGTCAAAATTACAGTTAAATGACCCCATTACGCTTTGTAAGAAGATTTTGTAACGTGTGTGTAGAGTTGTCTGTGTTTGTAGGCCTCCAAACAGGACATGATTCACTTTCTCCTCTCCAACTTTTCGCAATCCCACTTCCTGCGCAATGCTGCTCAATATATAAGATTTTTGAGATCCACTATCGATGAGCGCTCTGGTTCTAACTTTCTTCTTTGTTCCTTGTACCTCCACTAGTATTGTGGCTAACAGGATCTCTGGAGACTCCACCATATTAGACATGTTGGTTGTAGACGTTTCCAGCTCTTCAGTATCGTTCTTTTTTTGTTCACCTTTATTTCCTGATGAGTTGCCACGATGATGTGAGAGATCTGGGCACATGATTGTACAATGCTTCCTGCTACAAACAACGCACTTGATAAACTGCTTACACTTCTTTGAACTGTGGCCTATGCGTAAACAGCTGAAACAAGCCTTTTTGGAAATAATGCACTGCTTTTTCTCCTCCATCGTCATCTTATCCGCTTGTCCACACTCATGTGTAGCATGACTCTTTGAACAGAAAAGACATGTTGATACAGCTTTCGGATTGTCTGACTTTTCAATTGCAACTAACGCTGCTGCTGTTGGCACTGCTATTGATTTTATTTTCGGTTTGTTTTCTTTTGTCTTCGTTGTCAGTCCACCACACGCAAGTTTTATGTTCTCCTCTGCTCCGACTTCGCGTTCAAGAAATGTTATGAGCATTTCTAGCTCCTCCTCGCCGTCCTTTTCTTGTGCTTCTTTGTAGGTGGGGTCACGCTGCCAGGCACGGAGAACCTCCTCAGGTAAGCAGCTTTCCACGAGTGGGTAGATCTACTGCTGCACATTTGTCTGTTGTAACCCCAAGGCTACCTAATGCTCTCAGCTGTGCAGACAACTTGACATATAATGATGACAATGAGATCTTTTCATTTTTTGCATTGTCAATTACCAGCCGAAGTAAATCCCTTACATACACTTTGACCAACAGCTTCTCTTTTCCATAACGTTTTTGTAGGTGATCAACTGCTAAGAGATAATTTTCAGCGGTGATTGGATAACTCTGTACCAACTCTCTAGCTTCTGATCCCTCAACTGTAGACTGGAGCAAGTACTGGAACTTATCGGCGTTGGCGATGCTTTTATCACTATGAATTTCTTTGAACTGACTCCAGTACGGTAGCCAGTCTCGCACTTCACCACTAAACTTCGGTAGTTCCAGTTTCGGCAACTTTCGTCCCTTGTCTGCTGTTGGGCGTTGAACAGGCGCGTTATCCGTCCATCCTTTAATGATCTTCTTACTCTTGATTTCGAGAATCTTGCTTTCTCGCTTGATTTTTGATGACCATTGTTCTTCAGTTATGGCTACTTGTTCGTCTCCATTTTCGATATGAGCTTCGACGAACTTTCTGTGGAGATCCAATACTCGTTGTGTGGCGTCACTGAACACTTCCAGTTGAGCTTCCACTGTATCCACATCTGGTTCGTCCGAATTGATTTCGACTTCTAGCCAATCTTTCTCTGTTTTCCATGTCTCGGTGACAACTTTCAGCTGAGTAACCAATTGCTCGATTACTGCGTTGATTGGTGCTGCTTGCTTCTTGTTCTTCCTTCCAGTCATTGTAAATGGCAACTGATGATTAGTAGTACTTCACTGATAACTTCAATCCTGTCGACTGCGCCAAAATGTTGATTATGCCCTGTTCGAGATATAATGCAAACTAAAAAGTGTAGAATCACAATGATAGCTACGGTTCTAGGTTTCGGATTGTGGTAAGAATATCAGTGTCTTATGACGCGTACTACTAAAATGAATAGACAATGGCTTTACAAATTAATATTTCTTTAATTAAACCACTCTACTCCAATAATCAATTATCAATATACAGAAAGGTAAACTTTTTACAAGACATGAATATTTCTTTATGTATGAGCGAGAAAACGTGAAACAATCTCATGTATCAAAGGACAAGTAACTAGAGCAAAAGAAAAACTACGCTCTACATACATTTTTAGGAAAGCATGCTCTAGTTCAAAAATGACCGGGTGGAACATGTACAACATGACTCAATTTCCAACAAGATTGCTATACATATGCAATATGCATGCGTCTTCTTGAAACATCTTCAGAATGTCTTAGTAAATTGGATGCAGAAGCTTTAGAAACTTTTAAGAATCAACCAAAACCTCAATGAACCCTAAACATAACAAAACCAACTGATTCCATTCTGTCTGCTCCTACCAGCTTCTAAACCCATTGTGTTGAGTC
>JAANSM010000431.1:0-28997 GCA_036850725.1 Orchesella villosa | reverse complement strand
TTGGTTGCAATGTTCTGTAAAGAAATGTTTACAGATCACTTTAAGTTAACCTAAGATTACACAATAGTTTAAGGAACAAAAAACTATTTACAATCACATGTACAAACACATTTTATGCGACAAAAGATTATTGTAATGATAATGTAATCAACTTGAAATTACGACTGCGACTTAATTATCTAAATTATTACCCCATTTAGAATGCAAGGAATCAGATAGTAATTCAATAGCACTCTGCTTCAGTCGGACTTACAAAAAACTTATTGTGAACGCGCATCATACATTGATATCATTCATTACCGTTCATTTTCAGACGAGACGTAGGAAAACTCTATCCACTTAACAATTTTTCGTCGACTCTAAACTTATTCAATTTTTCGCATTTAACCAAATCAATCGAATCATCAATCATTCCTAACATATTTACACAAATGCATTCTCATATACATCAGACAACTCAAAAAATGTAAGAATTGTAATTTGTAATGCACAAAATATCACTGGGAATCAAATCAGTTGAAGTTCTTTTTCTTCTCCCCGAGAAAGTATTTATGAATCCCTTACATAAAATGTAAATACCATTTTTTCTTCATATTATTCTCTCTTTCTATTTGTATTTCCTGAATATTTTGCAGATTCTAATTATATTATACCTCTCTACAACGTTTTAAATATTATGATGATTATGATTCATAACAAGTCCAAGCGACGTCAAAGTGGTAATCATCCATGTAACAGCTTCAAACTTTGATACACTTCCGGCTCCACTACTACTTCCCTCAAAATTTCTTCCTTGAGATCCATGAACGTGCCCATGACCTAGCTCATTGTGGTCATGGTCGTGGTGGTCGTGATTGTGGCTACGATAGTCATGATCATCTCCTCCAAGTTTCTTCTTTTCTGATCCAGGCTCAGCTTCTGACTCGGGTTCTGGCTCTGCGACGCTGGAATCTCCACTTGTCGTTTCTGGAGCGGGCTCGGGCTCGTCTTGTGGGTAGTCTTCTGCATTTTTAAATATGAAAATAGGACAAATATTAGTTTTTTTATTTTAAAATTTTCGAATGTCAATGTCAACATGAAATATTTGATTATTTTGGCCTTTATATCTCGAAACAGTTTACTGTCTCCTCATTTCAATTGTAAAAAATTTCAAAAAGAGAGTGTGAAAATGGGTATTTCATCAACAATTCCAATTATATCTATTTATTTATATCATAAGTATAGCTGAATGTTGGCTAATGCGCCCATTTTTCAATAGGAATGTCAAGGTGCAGATCGTTTCGAATTTTCAATGGTGCTCTTGCATAAAAATAACCTGAGTAGATGGAGTCGCAGATAGCAACACCTATTCGAAAAAAGCATCATGTTTATCTACAAGGAATTGCTAAATAAACTGTCTGTTTCTCAATATGTCATAATAATCATCCTCCTCCTCAACATCAACACTCAATTCTCAGCATCAAACCAAACCAAGTTCAATATTCAACTTGCAAAAGAAACCAGTTCCCAATACAAACTCTTTTTGCTTTCATTTGGGCGCATGCAATGCATGATAAATGCAAGTAAAATTCTAATGCAATAAAAAAATTACCAGCAAAACATACATAATTGTTGTGTGATGCATGCGAAAAATATTTTAGCTGAGAAATAAAATGTGAAGTTGAAGTGCAAGTTAATTGTGATATAGTATTGCTCCATAATAAACGCTTGTCTCCTATCCTGCTCCTCCTATACTTCATTTTTGGCTGTCAGTTAAATAAGCTTCTAAATGTCAGACAGTTTTTTGTAATTCTTATTTTCATATCGCTATTTTTTTATCAACAACTGAGCATCTTCACTCTCCTTCACCTTCAGAAAAATGTGTGATAATGACGTCAAAACTACAAAACTACAGCTTTAAAAAAGAATGTTATATAAGATAATCTTGAGTTATGCAAATTAACCCTGAAGTGGTAAGTTTTTTTATCAGTTATAATTTAGATTTTGTAACTTTTGCTACAGAAGAATTTCGCCGACGTGTGCTTCTCTAAAAAATGCATCTGGTAGGAAAATATTTATTGCGTAATCTTACCGGCATCTCCCTCCACTCCAGTCTCATTAATGAGCTTGATATCTTCCTTCACCTTTTCGACAATACTTTCTGGAACAATCATGGACTGAAAACAAAGAGAAGGTTTGGATCAAAATCAAAGTTTTACAAACAAGGCCAACTGCTAAGATTTTGTATTTAACACTCAGTACATGGAACACACAAATCTATAAGGTAAACCAATTTGCGTCATTACAGATTGGCAGTTGATTGGCGTTGAAATTTCACACCGCAAATCAACGGGTTGGTCATTTGTACCTGGTATTAAAACCAGTTACCAACTCAGCGTACGCACATACGTATATCATTTTCTATTCTCGAAATTTCGCTTCGGGTACATTTTTGCAATGCATATTTTTTGCCATATCATCATCACAGCTATCAATTGTTTCTGCAGAAAAACTTGACTCTGCTAAAACAGTGAGGAAATCAGCAGCACGCTGATAAATATTTATGGGAAACTCCAATGTCCAGACTGTGTGAAAAAATTTGACGTCGTCATATTCATCATCATCATCATCTTCATCAGTAGCAGCAAGATGGCATCAATTCAATTTCCATCCCATTTATTTTCCCTCTTCATAATTCCCCTTGAGCCACTATAAATTCCCCCCTTTTTATTACTCACTCTTCATTTAATTTTCTGCTGTCTCTCAACTGATGATGGTGATGACTGTAACTGACTAACCCACTTACTTTTCCTTTTGCCTCTCTAGTTTATTTCTTTACACTTCTTTTTTTTGCTTTACCCGATACGTGTTGAAAACAGGGAAGATCACAAAGCTCGTGTTTTTGAAATACTCCACATTATGAAGAGGTCTCAGCTTGATGTTAAATTGGAATTTTCTCGTGCCCGAAAGAATCTTGCCAGTTTTCTATATCAAAAAAGGAAAATAGAAATACAAGGCTAAAGTAACTTAAAGGACAAGTGGAGAAGCTCAAAATTTAATTATGGCACAAGAATAAAATCTTCCTGATTCAATTTCACCACTTCCTTTTCTCACACGGAGAGTTGAGTGGTGGTGTAGAATCTAGTAATTAAGGTGGATGTTGGAGAGTTGTGAATCTTTTTATAGATTTCTCTAATGAACTAACGAACTTACTGGCTCAATTAAGAACTCCGTTTCATGCTTGTCCTTGTCCGGCTTGAGCCCATCAATTTTGGTTAGGTACTCGTCATCAGCGTGCAAGAAATGGGGGAAGGAGACAAGGAGTGGAGACTCTGATAATAAAAAAGAATAAAAACTTACTTATAACATGGTTCTCTTGCCTTCTTCTTCTTTTACTCTACTTTTGCAAGAAATTGTTATCAAATTCAGTGACATGAAGAGGAAGATGGAAATAAATGGGGGGAGAAGTGAAAAGTAGAGCAGAAACTGTGAGAGAGACACTCTTGCTTATTTCCTGCTGGAAATAGGAATCTTCTTGTTTTTATGTCTTTTGATGAAGTTTTGTAGCGTAGTTCTGTAGTTGTAGTCTAGACCATTATCATTTTGTCGCTCTCATCATCATCATCATCATCGTTTTGTGTAGCTTATGAACATGAGAATGAGAATAGTTCAGAGTCAAGACTATCATCATGATCATTATTATTTTCTGCACAGTCATGAACTTCGCCATTTCTTGTTGTAACTAACTCGCCTCGTCTTTCTCTCGTATATAAAACCAATTAGGAACGTTATGTAATGTGAAGTGCTACCGATAAAAAAATACATTTTTTTGTCCATTAAAACAAACGGCGCTCACCAGACGCANCTACCGATAAAAAATCCATTTTTTTGTCCATTAAAACAAACGGCGCTCACCAGACGCAAACATCAGACAAGACCAGACCAGACCACAATGCAATGTTTAATGTTTGCTTTTCCTCTATAAAAAAAATTCAAAGCGAAGTCTGCTTTGGACCCACAAAAAATAAAAAAATAAATGTTTGACTTGACATGATGACTAATTTGTCGCCTAATTCTTACATGTAACAGCTACCGTTCTTTGAGTGTTATGCGTGCCCTTAAAGGACATCACTATCAGATATATTATCACGGCTCAAAAAATGTGTGTGTGTACTTTACTCACGGGTCACTGACTCCCTTCCACACTTCTCAAGCGAGAAATCAGTACAAAATAAATGTGATAATGTTGGTATACGACGCGTCTATTATTGCCCCACCAAAAATGTACCGTGTTTTCAGGCTCATCGCTGGTTTGATATGATGAAAACTCAAGTCAAGTTGAGATGATTTGAAAGATAAAATGGTTATAAGCAAAAAGCCAATTTGCTCTTCTCATTACATATTTCATTGCTCCTTTTCTATAGGTTTTTACTTCTATATTGCGAATGGAACTTGAGACACAAATAAACTTGATTAGAAAAAAAGTCAAGTCGACGTCGAAGACAAACACACACCTTTGTTGGCTTTTTGGCATTGTAATCTTATCCCATATGTTGAGTTGACTTGATTATATTATTACTACAAACAAAATGGACTGTGTTTCTTACATTTATTTTGTTTTGCCTTGACTCACCTTGATATTTTAGCGATAATTATGTAACTAATCGATGCATTTACACTTTTGGCGTTATTTGGCAACGCAATAAATAATTGCGTTTTATATGCGTACGATCTCTCTCATTCTTGAATTCTTGCCTACATAATTTTTTTTACTATATATTGTATATACTAATAAGTATACAGGTGTGCAGCATGGATTATCATGTTAATGGTCACTTTTGCAAGTATTTTTTGCATTATTGCATCCCATCGCATGCCACACACACAAAACCATAACCACAATCCCTCATCCTTCCCTTCTCACTCTTAATTTCATTTTAGACCAGCTCAAAAAGTCAAAAGTCAAGCCACATAGCTCGATTATTTATTCATATTCGCATACATCATACTGTTGTAAAGGACCGGCATTAATTGTAAATGAATGCAAAAAGTGCATAAACAACAAATCTAATAAAGTTGCATTCATTTTTTATTGCTTTGGTGAGTTGAGTTTATATATTTCATATCCTTTGCAAAAGAATATAAATATGAATACACGAGAGCACAGCAGGGCAGAGCTACACATTCAATCTCAATCTCATCATCCCCATCTCATTTCAACCTTGTGGTGAGAGATACATTATGAATTACGCAAGCTTAAATGTTATTCTATTGTTGCTTGGCACATCTTTGTTTACCTTTACAATAGTTGGGAGCAAAAGCTATGAGCTGTGAGCTATGCCCTGCAAAATTACTGCATGGTCTCCCAATTTTTTTTGTCGTAGTTGTAGGTGTGTTGTGAGTCATTCATAAAAGTACTTAACTAAAGTCGCGGCCAATTTGCATGATGCATGTTTTGATCAAGTTCACCATCACATCACGGATTAATTTTTCAGGGTACAAACAAAAAGCTTTTGTTTTGCTCTGTTAACAAGCCAAAACAGATTTTAACTTTTTATGAAATTGCCCCTCTCCTCCTCCTCTGTGTCATGCCGTACACACATGCAATCCCTTTTTATGAGCCGAGCGTCACAAAAATTAACCTTCAATAAAAACACTTTTTCTATGTCAGCTGTCAAACATGGTCTTCCTTCGTTGAATTTAAAGGTCAACGTGATCATTTTGACGTCATTCACCCAAAGCAAAATTTTTTTTTGAAAACTTGCATTGATTTGGATTTTGTTTGGGTACGACGCCATTTAAATAGTAAGAACATGGCGGATAATTTGCTTAAATCTCAGATATCTTTTATCCTACGCAACTATGGGATTAATTATTATATTTGGAAGTGTGAGTTTGCTAGCTTGATAAAATAGTCTTGATTTTTTCAATAATTTTACCTTGTTTGCAAGAAGCATAATCAACAAATCCCTTTTTCAAACATCCTTCAAACGGATTATCAGTAGGGACAATAGGCTTAGAGCAAAAGCACTTCAAATCCGTATTCACCCTAGGATCCTCGAGCATATCATCCGAAAACGAAAACTTATCAACCGTCAATCCTTTATAGTTCTTCTCCCCCTTAAACTTAAGATACACACTGCGGCACAACTCTGGATAAAAAATTTTGAGCGTCGTGTTCGCAGTAATCCCTGGTCTAAAAAAGTAGCCATCTGTGCCCTCAATCTTGTTACAATAATCTCCATTCCAATAATCCAACTGGGTTTTCCCGTTGTACGACAAAATGTCACCAATTTTCGGGCCGGATGAACGTATCGTATAAGTTCCCTCTTGGGTTCCATTTTTCTAGAGAAAAAAAGAAGAAAAATTACCAAGTGAAATTTCAATGTCCGTTTTCATTCATTCATGACATGTCGTGAAGAAAAAAAAGGATACAAAAATGGATTCAAAAGAAAAGAAATAAAATAAACTCATACATCTTTCAAGAGAGCGAATAAACCTCCAGCGAATTCTGGTGGAACATTTCCTTGGAGCACGTCCTCCAAAATTTCTGTGTAAATGGAGACATTCATTCCATGATAGATTACATTTCCAACTTGCTTCATTTCGACGAACGAGAGTGTCCCCTTTTTCCAGAAGCTCTTCAACAAGAATGTTGTTGAAGGCTGTTGGCAGATTCTTCAATGAAAGCTTGTTGGCTAAGATCTACAAGAAAATAAAATGCATATTTAGCATGTGCAAAAGGCAGGCCAATTTCATGTCATGTTTCATCCTGCCACATCTGTCACTAGCAGAATTTCCATTTAAATTTCAAAAGGGAAAAAAGAAGAGGAAGATTAAATTTTGTGAGTTTTTGAGCAATAAAAATTCCTTCGTAGAAAAGTGCATTCAAGGCTCACTTTTATTAGAGGTAGATAATTGAGATTCTTGTTTTGTTTTATGAGGGAAGTAAAATGCATGAGCGTGAGCTTCACGCCGGTTATGACTTTTCCCACGTTATAAATTTTTTTTTACGAAATTCGTCCTTGCCCTCTCATTCTTCAATATATTTTACGAGGCAAGGTGCTCATGTATTTCGTAGAAGCAACAACAGCAATTAATGATGAAAGGATATGCCTTGATATTTTTTTGTTAGATTCTTCTCATAACTCACCAGCATAGGGATATTGATGACATTGAACATGTCAGACTCCTCGTGACCTTCAGAGAGCTCTGGCATGAATTCCCAGAATCTGTCCACGGTATATTTGAGCACGGAGTCAGAAACTTTTTCGACATCGAATTTCCTCCTTGTTTCTCTGTGGGGAATTAAAAAAGGAGATAATGAATATTATGAGTAATTTTGGATTTAAAAGAGGCAGATAATATCAAATTTAAACAAGAATAACAATATAATAATTATTGCTTAACTGGTTACTATCGGATTTGCATGCAATAATTTTTTAATTTAGTGTGAATCGTTAATTATATAATGTGGAGTAACTGCTTGAAATCCTCGTGGAAATACCAGAAATATTCGTGGAGTACACGTCATGTTGTATTTATTTATTTGCATTAATCATAGGAACCGAACCTGAGCAATATTAAATATTTATTTGTAGCGAACATTTTCCGACTGACGTATTTATTTAGCAAATTAATATTTTGTTGTCACCATCTAAAATACCATATACCCAAGCATTTTTGCATCCCCATTTCATCTGATGTCATCCTAAATAATTAATAAATCAACAAAGCCTCCTAATATTACTTAACGTCAAGTCATTTCTTGTCTAGCTTATCAGATAACAAGGTTTTTCAGACATGATCTCTCGCCTTATTCTAATTTGTACACCAATTTATATTGTTTGCTCACCTAAGAAGCTCAAGTGTGTGACCTTCACCTACGCAATACACACTTGAATTTGTCGTTTGCAAACAATTTACATTATAATTATCAAAATTCCTCTTGCAAACCACTCATCTCACATCTCGCATCCCTCCTTCCATCGCCTCGTGGCTTATACGTAAGGTTACATCATTACAATTCACATAAAATTATAAAGTCAACCCTTTAAAAATCAAGTTTTTGTAACTTTCCTTGCTCAATAAGTTATACGTGTTTAAAGCTGATTTGCGCAGGCGATAACGAAAATTATTTGAGTATGAGTCTAACTCGCCTTTGGCGAGTTAGACTCATACTCAAATAATTCTCAATAAGTTATACCTTGGATTGGAGCTTCGAGCAGAGTATAACATTGTCAATCGTTGCAGAAATCCAATTCACATTTTTTATCAAACGAGGAATTGGGGGCAGGGACAAAAAATCATAAGGATCATGGCAGAGTAGAGCGTGTAAAAAACAACAACAATCTTTTGAAGGTGCCGGTGATCAAGTTGATGTTTGTTGCTGTTCATTTGGTTTTGGAAGGTTAGCATGATGCAATGCAATCACTTTGCAATATGTTTTCATATCCTGTTTTTTGTGATATGATGAATTGATATGATGTTTGTTGCTGTTCATTTGGTTTTGGAAGGTTAGCATGATGCAATGCAATCACTTTGCAATATGTTTTCATATCCTGTTTTTTGTGATATGATGAATTGATGAGGATCACGAGGATATGCACTAAAAAATGTAATGTAATGTATACTGTTATTGTTTGAGTTTGTATGACATTGTTCGTTCGTGGATAAACAGGAAGGAAGACAGCTTTGGTTTGTTTGGTATTTTTCATGACTCGGTTTGCATCTTGCAAATCTTGACATATATTTGGGAGGTCGATGATCATCTCATTTCATACAAATTGTCATATAGAATCGAATAAATGGTATGTGGAAAAAAAGGAGAAATGATGATGATGATGATGATCCATGGTCCTTAGTAAAGTAGAATATTAGGAATTTAGGCGAAAAAGGTGTGTGTTATATAGATATTTTTGACAAATTTGGGAAAAAATTATCAAGGAAATCTTTACGAGGGAGCGAGAATTTTGAGTAATTAGTTGGTCTCCATATATTAGTATGAATTTTTGATGGTTTTACTGAAAACTGTCTGTTTTTGTATTCGAATTCTGTTTTATAGTTTATTACGACAGCGTTTCATTCGTCTCTGGAATGTCATGTTTCTGTGCCATTTAGATTCCAGTTTTATTATTTGCTTGATTGAGTAAAATAAGCTACACACGCAGATGAAACAGTGGCAAGACGTGTAGATAGGTAGACAAAATTAAAAAGTGTGTTATATGGTGACTGATATATAGCGTTAAAACAAATAATGAACTGAATCGACTTAATTGATTTGTAAATCCACAACACCCAGATTGATATATACCTTCAGCCAATTCGTTTCAAACGTTTGTTTATATGAAATCAGACGGAGTTTACATATCTGCATTCTTACTACTTCAACCTTTTAAACCCTAACTAAAGTTATCTCATTAAAATGTAAAACTTATCCTTAAAACTTTTTCAAATAAATCTTCCATGTTCACTCCATTGGGAACGTGAGACTACTCAACTGATAAACAACAAGAAATAATATTAGATTAACGAAGTAAGTCGTATATGTAGCAGGCACAATGTTCACGCTCCATTTATACTAAGGGCGGAGGTAGGAGTGCATAGATACTGACTGCACTGCATACCTCATTAATTAACTAACTTACTAAGCGCTTCACTTTAATTCAATTCGCCTATTTTTCATCTTTCATACAGTTCAGCTCAACAAGCCAAGCCAATAAAGGTATAAATTGTTTTAACATAAGGTCGAGCATTGACTCCTTTTGCAGAACGGCGTTGAGAAGCTACAGTGTTTAAACTCTTGTTGAATTGAGATTGATCATATCAAAACAACCTATTATATCATAAACCTAAATAACTAAATGGGCTCAACCGTTTTTAGCACGTGAGCCGTGTAATGCATACCTAATACAACAGAAATCGAGAGTGAATTTGATAACTTTTATACCTTAGCTTTGTTTCGAGAGTGCGTTAAAAACCATAACTTTCGATTTTCACATTTTCAAGACTAAGTAATCTGAAATGATTGGTTTTGGCAAAAAAATTGTCTGTAGGTATTGATTCATCATCATATGTATCAATAAACTCTTCTATCCTTATCATGATCATGATGATCATCAATAAAAACGAAACGACTCGCATTTTTTCTTCTTGAAGAAATAGTTGAAATACTATTTGAAATAATGACTTCTTTTTTCTTAGCATCTCTTACATAATCTTTCCATTCAATTGAATTTTTCATTCAAAAATTACACCTGATGCGATGGTTTTTTATCCCTCGCTCTCTGTCTGTGCAAATAAAAATTGACAAAAAGAAATAAACGCACTTTGTTGCAGGAGTTGCATCAGTTAAGAAGAGATGACAAAGGGTTGCGTAAGCTGATGAGGAAATGTAGGTTAAAAATACGTAGAAATCATCCGCTCATTCACGGTCTAACGAACTACTAAAGAAGCGTAGAATTGAGCCTCCTCTTTTATAATGAGCAGCGTGAGCATCATTACAGTTAAAGAAGCTTGGATAATTCAACTCAAATTCTATTGTCAATTCTTAATTTACGCGGACGGCGTTCAACAGCTTCTGAATTTAAGAATGGTTGTGGCCAGCATAAATAAGTACATCAGACCACACCACCATGAAGCTCTAAAAATTGGTTTTATAGCTACCTTTGCCTTCTCTTTTTCATATTCTCTGCGCTAATGATGCGGTGTTGGGAATACAAGTGTCATTTTTGAAGATGAGCATAAATTTATTTTCTAAAAATAGACTTTGTTTTGTACCCCTTTATTTCACGCATGTTTGAGTTTGACGTTGATTGTGTTTTGTCTTGCGGCACAAGAAACATCGCTAGCTCCTACGAAAATATTTAGTAGCGTAGCTCTTGAATTACAATTGTCATAAATCTTTCCTTTTATTATGATCGTAAAGGATGATAGATTATTAACTCTTTGTTCGATAAAAAATATATGTTTTGGCAGCTCAACGTCGAAAAGCTTAGAAGAACAAAAGAAATTCCTCGTGTACTCGTATCATTCAAAGACCATGTGCGTTTACATCTTGAAATCAAAACACACTTTCGATTTCAACATTATTATCTCTTTGCTACGCACTAAAGTTAAATTTTTATTAGCTGTTTTAGGCTGTTCTTAAAATAGCTCTTAAATAAACGACTAAACTTTACCAGGAAAAATATCCCAAAAATAAAAATGACTGACAATATAGCATAGTATTATATCTACTTAAATTTCTACCAATTTGTCCGTTTAAGTAGTTCTTTATTACTTTTCCTAATGTAAATTCATACATTTATGTTTATGCTTTTTTCTGTCGTCAATTTTTTCACATCGTAAAAAACTACTTGAGAAAAATATTTTGATCTCACGAGCGCAATGTTATGCAGCAGCAGCTGAGCCACCACCACCACCACCTTAACATAAATATGATTACGCATAAAAACTTGTTCCTTCCTTATCCAAGTTTGATATTTACATTCGCAGAGCTTCCTTAACACAGCTTTGTTCTCATTCCATCAGTCACAAACTATTATAAGATATTTCTTTGTCTCAAATCATACTCTGAACACAAGCTACTCTACAAATATTCCACTGAACGGCGGCCTAGTGAGATACAATTTCACACGTCATTTTACATGCCTTCTGCACTTTGTTATAAAATGGTTGAGTTCCTCTCTTTCCTTCCTTATCCTCCTCCCACTACTTCATAACTTCCACAAAAAATGATCTGCATTTTTTATAAATTAATTCAACCTCCGTTCATCAATGAGATTAATACATTAATCTCCCAATCATTTCATCTAACCCAAAATTTAAGTATCGGCATCCAAATCTACCTATCATTCAGCCATCAGGTCATGCTTCTTATTAGATAGGCGCAAGTCCATATTTATTATGTATACCTCTTTTGTTAACCCTTATTATCACTCATTAATTAAAGAATACAGTACAAAATCAAACCAGGAAACAAAAACTTGTAGTTTTGTACCTACACGGTCCTAAAAACTCATTAGACGCCTTCATCCATTTAATAACAAGGTATCAAAACAACAATTAACACTTTTCTTGACGGCCACATCGTATGCAACCATTTGTTTTAGCAGCCTTCCGTCTTGCTCTTGCCTAGACATTATCGTTGGTAACATAAAGAAGCAGGACAATGGAGTGTAATGCTAACAAAACTATGCTAAATTTTGCTAAATCTACTTCAGGTAAAGTTATGTGTATGTTTTAACTCGACATGAACATAATTTGATTTGATACGCTGCTAATCTTGAACTGAATGTCGAAGAGAAGCAAAAGCAAACCAAGCTAAAACTACAGAGGAATCGATTGAACACATGACCTTAGGTATTACATGCACATTAGTAAGTCATCCTATTTCTTACTACCACAGCGCGCATAATGGATACCTGGCTGATATAAGTTATTTTTATTCCTCGCAAGAATCGATGACGGCGTTTTACTACGTATAAAAAAGAACTGTGCCCAATTTGCAATTAACCTTTTCTGTACGTACTTAGCTGAAAGATAGAACAGATTAGGATCCTGAATAAAATACGACTAAACTTCTATTTTAGGTCAAGATATTATATCATGCTAAACCCAATTTTTTTGTAGGAGAAGGTAATTATTGCTAATGCGACATAATCCTATGCTCTTTGAGTTTGTCCAAACAAAAGTCAAACGGAGCCAAAATCAATAAAAAAGTAATTAATGAGCCGGAGCCCCAAAAGCCTCAATAGATAAGAGGGAAGCTTCTACTATAATCTTGTGTAAATACTTTTAGCTTTTATGTAGGAAAGGCCGAGCTTAACTTTCATGCATAATTGATGTCGAGTCTTACCTATAAACATAAGGTCCAACTTCTTCCAGTGAAGGTTTTCCTCCTGCCTCAACCACATCGGGATTTGTGATGTTGTACATATAATACGTAATATAATTTTGCTCCGTGGTCGTTTTTCCTGGTACCAAATTCAGTCTTGGTTCCCATTTATGGCCCTAAAAAACAAAATAAAAAATAAAGTCTACAGAAAAGATACTCTCTAGAATTTTGCAATCAATTTACTTTTTAGGTTAATTTAGTTTCCGGTAACAGAAATGTGATTATGATTAGTTTACTTGAATGGGGTGCCAAACAGGCTAATCCTATTCACATTTAATTCATTGTATATATCGCATAGTATCGTAAATACCTACCTTTTTGTGATGACTCTGCACAAAGCCTGTGCAAAGCACGAGGAGCAAAGCATATTTGCAGAAAGTGAGCGTAGAGTGTAAATGATTGAAAGGCTTCATCATCTTTATTTTCTGAGGGATTGGCGCAACTCGCGTAGAAATAATACGAAGTATAATACTTGGCTTAAAAATAAAAACTTTCAAAGGAACCTACTACATAAATACCGAGATTGTAATGTAAAATATATTGTATTAACTAGCTATATTATATAACACATGTCATGTTCCCAAACAAAGGATCCCTTTTTAAAAAGTCATTGATGATGATTATTCCTCAAGACGAAGGCACTTTTAGCCGCTGCAATGGTGGTGGTAGTTGTATTACCAACGAAGAAAAACTCATTTAAGATGAATTGAATACAATTATTTGTCAATCTCCGGCAGCCTCAAGAGATTGATGTATGTTGGGGAAAAGAGGACATATACGTTTGTAAGATGAGATGTGTGTCAAGATTATATGACAAGATTAAAATAGAATACAAATATTTCATTAAGGATCTCAAAAAAAACTCTTCCGCATTTAACACTTTCGCTACGTTGAGTTGGCACAAGTCTAAAATTGTCTTAACTTCGACGACTTAACCCTGTTCTGTAATCATCGTATGTTTTATAATAATAAGTTCATGCTGAAGCGAAAAACCGGTATTGAGTATTGAGTCTTGTAACTGAAGTACTACTCAGCAATAAATAGGTTTATCAGAGTTGGAGCGTGGGAACGACCAGCACACGTGTAAATACGCACATAAAAAACCTTCTTTTTCAGTTCCCAGAATAAACTATGGTTCCAAAGTTGACGTCAAACGTAAACATGGAAAATTTCAAAGAAAAACAAAAAAAAAGTTTGCTAAGTTCTTTTCCTGGTTGGCTTCAAAGTAATCCAATTTTGATCACTCACTAAAGAAAAAAAGTATGTCCACCTAAATTTACTTTTTTTTCTCCAGCGAACTCAATTTCCACTCAAAGAACCACAAACCCAATAATTGGATTGGACAGTAATCTTCAATCTTCCAATTTACTTGCTTCTTTTCCCAATTCTTGACTCCATTAATGGAAACGAATGGAATCAGCTTTGGAAGCTAAAAAACCAAGTTGTGAATCTTGATCCTTTTTACAACTTCTATTCCTCTTTTTCTTCGGTTGAGTGAACGGATGATAAGGATTAGCCAAAGACGGGTGCTTATTTAACCAGAACAAAAATCCATTGTTGGCTACAAGCTCGTTTTTTTTCTAGCGTTTCCGCAAACCTCTGCCACACAAAGAGAGGGAAACAATCTAATCACAAAAAAAAACTATCGTGATGCTCTGATGTTGATAGATGAATTGTGAGTCTCCACAAAAATTCTTCCTTTCTGTTTCCTGTCCTAAGCTTCACCACAAACTGACTTGATCCTGAGATGCAAGGAGCAATTTGACGCTCATCTCAATCACAACATAATCATGATCATCATCACGATGCTGATAGTCAGTCAACAGTAACACACACTTTTGCACATGTATTTTTATATCTGGAATCGTTTGTCTTTGACTTGATGTTGATGTTGATGGTGATGCTGATCAGTTCAATATAATTATTAGCTTTTTTCAACACAATCAACCTCACAATGCTGAAAAACTCAAGTTTGCTTGAGTTTGAGGGCCTTAAACACTTTCAGAGCATTATAGAGAATCAAATAAATAAAATGTAGAGGTGTATCATCAACAAATCTTATAGATATATAATATGCACATTATATTCTCCTTCTAAATCAAGTAGCCAAATCCAAACTAAGAGAAGGAATGAAAAATTATTAAAATTATCTACATCTCTACAATATAATGTTAGCTTACATAAGAAGAAAATGTTTTCAGCATTGTTATTTCAAGATATATAGGGATGAGGGGGATAATATACAGTGTTAGAGATGCATTTAATAAGTTTAAGCCCAAGCCAAGTCAGAAGAAAAGTGCAAGTTTGTAGTTTGTGTTCGTGTTCCCATTATGTTTTAGAACCCCATGCAATAATATACCATATCGTTAGAGATGAATTTATATGGGTGCTGACTTCACTGCAAAACGCATAAGCCATAGAAAAACTTATATATAAGACCTTTAGGTACATTTTACTTTGATGCAGTTGAAGTTGAGGTTTACTTACACACAAATATATTTCATTGCACAGGTACATTTCATGGAGTGCCTTGGTGCATAAAATGTGCCATTGCAAACCTACTCTCTGTTCACTGTTCGTCATGAAATGTTACATGATGATGATGTTGATGCATGATGTGTTGCCTTAAAAAAGGAGCTATAGAGACACGTAGGCACATGGCAAATTCTTATATGAAAATGAGAGATGAGCAATATGAGCAGAGCACCAACATGTGAGGTTATATCAGGGGCTACTTTACCTTGCCTTAAATGAAATGGACCTTTGTAACAAGAAGGAGCATATATATCAAGTATAAAAGCATAAGTAAAAAACATCAACTTCATTTATAAATTTCAAGGGACAATATTTTTTTCTTTTGCAAAGTAATAATTGTGGGTGAGCATGCACTTGGTTTGGTTTTGGTTTTGCTTCTAGTAAAATAAAATGAGTTGGTTTTGCTTTGGTTTGATTTGACAAGGAGGGTTATATAATATTTAATATGATCATGCAATGCAATTCTCTCCCTATTTACCAAACATTACCTCTAAAATGACCACCAGAACAGTAGTATACCGTTTAAAATCTAAAGGTTTTTGCTATAGTTGCAAGGGTCACTTAGGTATATATGAAGTAAATAGGGACATAAATTACATTAGGATGAAAATTGAAGTTGCGTTTGAGTTTTTTGGTGTGTGTGTTTGTGCTTGGAATGGAATATTACGATGATTATAATGAAGGGAAGGCTACTTCGACAGGAGTGTATCAAAAGTATATGAAAATGTATTATATTGAAACATTGAAAGGTTCACTGATTGTTTGACTTTAGCATAGTGATGGTTTACGTGTTTAAAAAGTATATAGGCGATTTTGACTTTGGCGTTATAATGAAGCAGTTGTGAAGCCGTTGCGTTTTGTTGTTATTTGGTTGCGTTATATTGTATAATAGCATCACGGCATTCTTAAACAGACCGAGTATGTTATCTACATTATCTATATTTATTGCATAGAAGCTAGCAAAGCGTTTATTTCATATGATATTCTATGTGCATGTGCAATTTCGCTCGATACAAAATGATATCAAAGCAATTGCTAATGGAGGAGAGCTCGTGCAAGTGAATTTTTTAAACGGCGCGATAATATACCTACAAATATTTCTGATTTGAAATCTTCAACGAACAATTTTTATCATGAGAATAAAAAAATGAGGAGGAGGAGGATATACTTATATATCTCGTGCGGTTGTTGACTTCTAATATGACATTTGTAATGACAGCCTCGAGTTAGTGGATGTGGATGGACAACATTTTCAAACAACTATCTTCACGTTTGTTCACATTTTATATATCCCATTCTCGACGTCATTTTTGCCGACTGCGACTCCGAGTTTGGTAATGACTTTGCAAACCCAACATGAAAAAATGAGGAATTTTGCAACCGTTTATTTTTTTATTGAGTAATTTTTCTTGAAGTAAAGTTCAAAATCACATAGTGTGCAATAATAACAAACACACACACACGTACACCAGCTACGCAGGACGGAGGGCACAGACGACGAAAGCGTTTGATAATGAAAAAATAAAAATTTAAATAATGCAAACTTTTTTTTGGGCAATCTCTCCACTCTCTCGACATAATCGTTAGCAACATGTATCATGGTCTGTTTATAGCTTGTTCTCAACACCATTTTTGGCATGCCAATTATAGCAATTGCTTGATAAAAAATGTAACGTAATAATATACGTGTACGGGACTCTAATTGAAGGAATTTTCCCACGATAAAATTATCCAGGAATGACACATGCCATCTAATTTAGGAAGGGAAAAAATTGGTTCTGTCACGATATTTCCACATTCTTTCGTATCCTTGTTGTTGACCCTTCCTCACGATCCAACTTTCATAATTTTACGTAATGCGAAATTTCAAACGGTGGCATTCAGACTTGACAGTTTCTTTGGGAAAATTTTGAAAAAAAAACAGATTTAAATTGGCAGGCGTAGGGCGAGTCGCGAGCTATTTCATAGGTATTTTTTTATTCAATTTCCTTCAAACTATTTTTGTTTCATTGAACTCGTTCTTCATTGTTGTCGGCTTTTTTCCCAATTCGTTATCGCATGTGCTGACATTTAGCTGACGTGGCGTTTGCAATAGTCATTTTTTTTACAGCTAACCGATTCATTGGCCGGCGTCATAATTAAACACGCTATAAAAATTAAATGTTTGCCTTTGGCACTCTGGTAAACACTCGCATGTTTACATTTTATTGTTTCCTTCCGTTAACCAGGTTTTACAGCTAAACGATTCATTGGCCGGCGTCATAATTAAACACGCTATAAAAATTAAATGTTTGCCTTTGGCACTCTGGTAAACACTCGCATGTTTACATTTTATTGTTTCCTTCCGTTAACCAGGTCATGTTAATACAGTTACCTTTTGCGGAGGTGTATAAGTAGCATGCTAAAGAGATTCCCTTGTTTTTTACTAATTTGTTCCATCCAATTCAATGAAAATGAATGAATGAACAAGCTACTTCAACTTCAACTGTTTATACTGTTCATTTAATTCTAATCCGGTCATGTGCTAAAAATTCAACTTGAATTAATCCACAATCCACTGGATGTCTATTCATCTTCTGACCAACAACCAACATTATGACATGCAATGTAATTCAACTTATTCAAAACCAAAAAAAAGAAAAATGCTCATGAAATCCCTACTTTACTTGAGATTTTGACATTGCAAAAAAAGAGGCTCGCTTTGACATTTCATCTATACTCCATACTCCAAGAATACTTTATACTTATAGCTTCTCCTTATGCTCAAAAACAGTACCAACCCTTCATTGTTAATGTTTTGCATGTGGCAATAATAACAGCAACAGCTTTACCTTCATCAACTTTTTGTTTTGTCCTCTCCATCTCCATCTCCTTCATCACTTCACATTTGTTGATGTTGATGAGGTATGCGGTGGTCCCTCGTGGAGTCCTATTATGTCCTGTCCACAAGTCCACTCCACTCTCAAAATCAAAACCATCATGTCATTAATGCGGAGGCAGGCATGTGTGCAAATAAAACAGTATAAATGAATGAGAAGGCGTATAGAGCAGAGTGAGCAAGTGAGCAACTCCATTTAAAACTTATAATTAAGGGATAATAATGCTTCCTTCCTTTATTCTCCTTCATAATAATAGGCTTTTCATTTGCTTTTAGTGCCGGTTTATAAAAAACGTATACGTGATGTAATGTTAGGTTGAAATTGAATGGAAGGAGTATAAAGCCATTTTCATAAAGGAGCATACATAACACCTGCAAAAATAAATGGCCAATGTAATTCTCTAATGCGCTTCCAATCTGGTACAAGGGTACAGAGCGGACTTGGGCTGTGATGTGATTGTGATAATACTTGTAAATGTGGAGGGAGATGTGTGATGTGATCAATAAAAAAAGGGTTTGGGTTTGGTGTTTTGGAAGCACTTGAACAAGTACGACCACAGGATGATACGGAGCTTCTTTACTAAGTTATTCGCATTATATGGTCATCTCGTAATCTTCTCTTATCGCGTCATTATTGGCTCCTGCTGAGAAATACACTTGTTTACATTGCTGAACAGATTTGGTCGATGGTGATCTTCATGATGATGTTTATGGGATTGTGATGTGCGAATCGGCATCTATCTGCTCAGCTTTTGTGAGCAAGCATTATGAGATTCAAGAAAATTCGATTTTCTTCAATTTAATGCAAAAGATCATAAAAATGTATGAGAATATTCGCTTTTTAGAATGCGTTATGGTTATTTTATTTATGTTGGGGACATTTACTGAAATGAAATCGAAGCTGGGAAGAATAACAATCTTTGAGATCGTTGACTAAATCGTCACTTATGAAAATTGGCATTATGTGTGAATGTTGAATATGATGTGATTCAAGATTCAAATGCAATTGTGACTTGTCGTCTCGTAGCAAAATCATGGAAATGGGATTTTATGTGATAGAGAAAGATTACGGGCTGTTGTAACGGCAATGGAGATTATGGAATAAAAATAGAAAACGATGCGTGGCTTTGTCATTTTTGGTGGACAGGATTACGGACAAGTAGGTAGCGTCCGTTGCATTTCCGTGGATTTATGTTGTATAACGCCGTGAACAGGTTTTAACACAGAAAACGCACATGGTTTGTTTAGAGCTGTGCGATTTTCAAGAAGAATTTATGATGATAAATTACATTTTGTTAAGATCGGTTTTAAGCTAACTAAACCCTTATTCAAAATCAATGATAAAAATGAATAAAAAACACATTTTACTTCTCTGCCGTAATCACTTCATTTCCCCATAGGACTTGTGTAATAATTCAGTGATTTATAGTTAATCTATTTGTGAACTCCAATTATATATTTTCGTTATGATAATTTATGTGCGTTAATGTCACACATTATGTATTAATGCAACAAACAAACTTCAATAGTTTATATTTTCGGATAAAAAATCCTAATGAATCTTTGACAGATGAAGATTAATAAAATTAGTGACACGAGTGTTCACACAGGCGACCAAATGTTTGTTCTTTCTTCTATTCACATTATGGTTTAGCTAGGTACAATGATGAACAATCTCGATAAACAAGTTTGTTCATGTAGGATGACGACGCAAAGTTATTAATTCAACATGTTTTTAATTCAAATTGATACAGATCCGACTTGTATCATTGCTGTGTATAATACTTTAAAAAGTCAGCTGAATAACTAGTGTTATTATCGGAAGTAGAAAACGCTATATTACACAAATTTGTATCAGTGGTATTTATAAATTAAATTTTTTTAATTGTTTTTATACCTATAAGGTCCCGTTTTCAATTTGGGATGAACGAGCCCTTTCTGTATTTCACACATAAACAAGTAATTTGTTAATTAGTTTATAGTTATGAGGTCATCACGTCACATACTAACATTGGCATACCACCGAATTTAGTAAGATTGTGTGACAATCCAGAATGTTATTATGAGAAAATAATAAAATAAACATTACGAACTTTGGGTTGTGTTTGTGGTTTAACGGCGAAATTTTATTAAGTCAATCTGTAATAATTTATTCCTTAAGTAGGTATGTCGTTGGTCCTCTCCATATGTTATGTAATACTCTTAATTCATACAGTATTTCATGAAACGTATGTGCTGAGCTTTGCTAATTCTTAATTTACTTATGGACTAATTATGGACTGTGACAACTTATATTATACACTAAAGTGATATATATATCATCTCCTAAATCAAATTACATTTGAGCCTCAAAATATATTGCGACGCGTGTTAATCAAATATAATAAAATAAAATTAGAACTGCATGAAAATACACAAATGGACAGTTTATATTTGTTATTGATTCCTATAACATGGATTATCATCAACATCATGGCTTAAACCCAAACCTCATCCATGATATAAGCTAATTTCTTCATTCCTTGTAATCAGTATTGCAACTTCGCTGTATAATAATAGTTATATATTAAACCTTCACCAAACATCAAACATACACACTACTACAAGTTTTACAGAAGGATTTTCCTTGATTTGCGGTTTCATTTCCTGCTGCAGCAATGCCATGATACAATTTTTATGTCAATTCGTAATGTGAATGATTTTTGACTCATAACAACAACTTGTAAAATTCAGGACGCATCAAACTCTCACAGTTTAACAAAAACAAAAAATAAATAATATACAAATTTTTATTTATAAACATTCAGCATAATTTAAACCAAAAAAAAAATCTTCAAAAAATTTAAAAATGTACGCAAATTTTCAAGTTCCAGTAAACACCCTCCCCCAAAACAATGACGTCTTACGAATCCGTCACCGAAGCTCCATCCCCGTCGCCCTCCAATCTTACGAATGTCATTTCAACTGGGCCAAATCATTTCCCTTGACACTCCCGGAAATGGGGCACGGCTTACTCCTTTTAGAAGAAAAGTTTCGGGATGAAGCTCGCGAAATCCACACTCTTCTCAAACTCCGATCCGCTTCCACCGGTGGAATCTCTCTAATTTCCAAGAAGCTTTCCCAAGCCTACTTCAATATTGAAAGTTCCAAGTTTTCAGAAGCGAAAGTGTGTTTGTCAGATGCAGAAAAGTTTTTGGAGTTGTGTGTAAATGATTACTATACTTTAACGGAAGAGTATGCTCAAGGCTTTAAATATGTTTTGGATGGACTCCAAGTCTTTTTGGAGATGCAGGTGAAAGATGATTATGACAGAAATAGGGGAAGGGGACGTGGTGGTGGCACTACTGCTGCGGGTAAAAGCGGAGATAATTCCAATTCCAATTTAGGCGTAGGAAAAAGTAGTGGCCTGAATTTGAGCACAAATAAAGTTATTTTGGATGGAATGAAACATTTTAGGAAGTTGCCAGCCAAAGGGAAATACATTGTTTGGACAGTTAAGGACGTTTTTTATATGTATTGCTCACGGTCAAATGTTCAGAGAGCGGATTGGATGGAAAAGGTAAGTTAGTTTACTTCAACGTCATTCTTTATTTTTTTAGACAATTAAAAATTACTTCGCACTGAAGATCCCTGAGTCATTGAATAGTTAGCAGACAGATGCCAGAAAATGACTAATAATTAATACAGATCCTTGAAATGGAACCCCACATTCCCAAGTGGCATTTCTACCTTTATAAAGCTCTCCACGGAACCCGCAAACTGAGACCAAGGCCAATGCCATTAGGCCAAGAAGAGAAACCCGCATCTGAAGATCCCCTGAGCATCTCCTACTTTACCATGTGCCTTGCTCAAATGCTGGGAGAGAAGAATCAAAAACACATAACGAGTCCAAGCTCTAGCCAATATCCTTGTTGGTTTGGAAAAATCCGGTTTGAAACTCCGCTAGAAGTACTGACAACTATTCAGGAAAAGACTGTGTGGGTTAAACACTATGCAAAAAATCAACAACCCGCGTTAAATTAATGTTCAAAATAGATTCGTGAGCAATTCCTTTTATGATATATAGGAAAGTTCTAGAAATGGACTGTCATTTGGACGGAGTATACCTCAATTTCTCCGAAATCCACATGTTCCTCCTTCCACCCGAGCACCGAAACATAGAGCTGGGAATGAGATGCTTGAAAAAAGCTCTTCGACTCAACAACACCAACGCGAGAACCCATTACCGAATGGGTCTAGCCTTATTCAAGGTTCCAATTATCAATAATGTGTTTTCCAAACAAGAAATAATGATCCCAATTAATTAGCTTAAAAAGCTCTAGAGCAAAAATGAACATCCCATAACATCCCATAACATAACGCGTTCACATAACATGTCGCAAAATATTTTTCTTTCTATAACGAGCCTAATTACGTATCCCCCTTAAAATCCCTCATTTTTTGCAGAAGCAGCATCTTTTTAACAAAAAAATAGGAATCCCATTTTAATTGGCCTCTTCACATCACTCTTTCCCTTTTTTTTCAGCTAAAAAATCACAAACAAGCAACCCACCACTTCCGTTCAGCCATCAAGGACCCTTCAAACATTGGAGCTGTTGTGGGTCTCCTCCAAATGTTGATGGGAAGCCCGGTAAAAAATAGCACGGAAATCCACTCCATCCTCACTCTCGGAATGAAACATCGAGAGCTGATTCGAGTTTGGGATCGACGTTGTCTCCGCACCTTACATTATCTCAAGGGCTGTTTCCACTTTATGATGGAAAAGGAGGAAGAATCCTTGAACGAAGCAATAACATCTTGGATCATTGCTCATGATAATGAGTCACCCAAGTGGAGTTATTATTTCTTGGTAAAAATACAAAAAAACAAGAAAAAAATCTATAGAAAAACAAGAAAAATATTGACACATTTTTTTCCCTTTTATTTTTCCAGAACCTTTCTCACCAATGTGCTCGTTTTGGGTGGCCAACCAAAAGGCTCAACCTAACAAATGTCTCAAACGCTCTCAAACACGCTGCCTACTTGGAACAAACCCAATTTAAACAATTACTTCTTGATATTTGCTCCGAGGTAGATGATGCCTTGAGAAGGGAAGAAGAGAATTCTGAAAGGAAAACATCATCATCATCTTCCTCCTCCACATCCACAAATATTGGAAAATAATGGGAAAATTTCATGTTGTCTTTGTCATTCTTTCTTTTGTGTTCTACAGTGATATATTTTCTTGTATTTATTACTCTTTTTGATTATAATAATAATGTTGATAAAAAATATGAGCTAAGGAAGCCAAGAAAAGGAGGGATAATGAGAAGCACAATATTTGTAGTCGTCTCACAGCTCCACAACAATGTTTCTCTTGTTGACGATGATTATTATGATGACTCTGGGAAGAATTTGTCTTCATATTTCTTCCACATTCTTCAAGCTAGAGAAGAAGAAGAAGAAAACAAGAAATTTAATTAGTTTTGTGGAAGAATGCGAGGAGAAAACAAAACAAAATGATTTGTCTTTCAAAATCAAAAGGAATGATGAAAACCTTAGGAAGTTCTCGTGCCAAATAACATTCCACTTCTAAACTGTAAGGGAGATGTACAGAACTCGAAGAAACTTTTGTATTACTACTGTTCCCGTTCAATTCCCCATTCACCATGTTTTTCAAGAGGTTTCCTTGAATGCGGCAAAAGACGCGGTGAGATTCTACATCATTTTGAGAGCGTTCAACTTTCTGGAAAAGAGAAACAGCAGAAAAAGGAAAGAAAATACTATTCAATTATGAGCATCATCATCATTCGAAATGAAAAGTGTGAATTTACAAGGGAATATAAAATAGCAAGAATAAATTAGGTCACAAGAGCCCCTTTCTAACCTCCCAAATGCTCAATAACTCAGGCAAATTAGGGGAAACAGCTGAAGTATACAGATCACTGGTCATTACAGCCGCCGCTAACGGCACGGTAGCAACCTGAATAGAAAACTCGTCCATTCCTAGCCTCCTCCGGGAAACCTTCTCACACTTCACATTTTACTTCAATAGAAGCAGTCACATTAGGCTTCATTAGACCATACACAGGTCGGACCCAACTATGATAAGGGCTTGTAGTCTTGACCTGTCAACGAAATGGAAATGAAATAGCATTAGAAAATGAGAGAGAGAAAAAACATGTCCCCAGAGAAAAACTAACGAAAAACGAGAGCAGCAGCATCACGTCTCACTTTGAAAATGATTGCTCGATGTGAATCCAAAGTGGAAATAGTAAATCGACCGGAAAGCTCCTCATCCACGAGCCAAAGGTCTAGAATTGGATCCACTCGAATGATAGATGGACAACTTGCTCCTGTTCCCAATTCCGAAGCTAAAGATTCATCTTGTAAAGTTAGGCTGGGGGTACTCAACTTGTCGAAGTCTGTTACAAATATTGCTGGCGGGCTGAGTCTTTCTGCTAATACAGCAAGATGGGCAGCATTAACGTTATCTTCTTCATCATCATCAACATCATCATTTACTCCTGGTGGAGGAGCGTGAGGAAGAGGGAGAAGGTTGGTGGAGAAATATGTGGAGGCTTCGGGACATGGGGTAAAATCTTCAGGAAATTTTTCTCCGGTTTTTGGCTCCTCTGAATTGTTGTTGTTTTGGGATTCCATGAAGAAAACTTAGAGTGAGAATGAAGGATATGGAGGAGATTGTTAATGAGCTAAGCTTCTAAAATATGTTTGACTTTGACGCCAAAAGAGATGGTGGATGGAATTCAAATTTATTTCAAAGTTCTCTTATTCAAGAATAAATACATAAAATGTTAAAAATACGACTCTTTCTATTCCCATTGGTTTAGCTACTCATTTATATGCGCATTTTATTTTTGAATTATTTCACAAAAAATATATTTTTTAGGCATTACCAGTAGTTACAGTATATCTCTATCTCTATATAAATATGCATAATTGGAATCCGGTGGTGTGGTTTCCCTTTCTCTCTGGGCACTTGGGGACGACACTTCCTCCCCTACATTCTAATCATAATCACGTCCAGTTTCAGTTGCCTCTTCATTTTCAACTCTCTCGTTTCGATTGCAAAGTTGGCGATGGGATGTGGATGTGATAAACTGATATGGAAATGATAGTGAAACCAAAACCAACTCAAACAGCATGGTAATGCAGCAGTATGAAGAGCTTGTGTGCTTGTAGCATTTTTTGTGTGGTAGATAAAGCCGTACCATATGGTACTCCTTATTAAGCCATTTCCCTTTAGACTCACTCCATTAGCCATTAATTTATTATCACTAGAGATCCTCTAGAGCCTCCAGGAAATAGAGAGAGCGGTATTGATATTAAGCCCAATGTTCAGCAACAAAAAACGAAATGGTGGAGCTACAAATTTTACATGTTAAAACGCCGACAACATATTTTGCATCAAAATGTATAAGTTGAAAACTGATAGGTATGACTGTATCCCAAAACAAAATTATGCAAATTTAAGTATTTAAAAAGGAAATTGTATAATGTTTCTATTCTACTTAGGCAGCTGTTTAAAATATGATATATTTTCGATCTAGCTCGACCTACAGTTTAGCCTATTGTAACAAAAATGAGCTTCTACACGTGTCCTTGGGTATTATGTAACTAAAACATATCAAAGTGGCAAATCTTCTTACAAGCTTTGGAAGCTTCGACCTCTTTCCCATCCCGTGAAAATAGCAAAAAGGAATAAATGTAAAAATAAAGTGTAGTTACGGTATCGACAAAAGAGTTAAATCCAGAAATGAGGAATGAAAATACCTAAGCCAAAATAAATGCGCTCAATTCCCCCTTCTCTCCTCTTTTCTCCATTTTCTCCCAGTTGCATTTTATTGCTACTTTTACTTTTCCTTCTCACGTTTTGTATCGTTCCTTCTCCTTCCCAACACAGCACAGCTCCCAACTCCCAATATTCAACATCTTTTTTACAGCATTGCACCAGAAACAAGAAGCAGAGCAGTACACGTTATTCCAGATTCGTTACGTAAAAATTTGGGACAAGAAAAAAGCGAGCGGAGGAAAAATGGGAAAGGAGAGACGAGAACTGGAAAGGTTTGATCGGATTAGAGCCTCTCTTTTTTGCGAATCGAAGGAGCTCAAATGTACTCTAATGTAATATTACTGTTTCTTTCAACTTTCAAGCTGAAACCGAGCCTATTCCTTTCTCTTTTTTGGGGGCTTTCTCAAGAGTGCTGTATGGAATAGAGTCGTAAAGATACGAGAGTTGGATGTTGAAGGAGAACAAATAGCTTTGAACTTTGAGTTTATACTCGCTGGGATGGTATGGAATCCTATGAGAAAAAGAGGTGAAATTGGTAAATTGTATTATAGTAAAAGGATAACGTATTTCTGATTCGGATTCTCGTCTTTCCCCATCTTTTTTCTTCTCGTGAAATATTCATTGTATTTAAAACTCTGGGAGAGAATAATGTTTTTTAGAAAGGGAGGAAGAGGAATGTAGAGAAAAGAACAGAGGTTTATAAATTGAGCATGACCTAGGCATTATTTTTCTTGCATACCGACCTAAATTTCCGATGTTTTTATTGACTGAATATTCTGTTCGAAGTTTGGAAGACAAATGTGGAACATTTGTTATCCGCAGGATAAGATAAAATAAGCGCAAACTTGTGATGTAATACCCTAGAGTAATTTATTTGATAGACGAGGTTGAGTTAGAACAAAGCTTCGGTAGTAATTTGAAGAGAGTTCTGATGGGAATTTGAAATCCTCCTCCGGATGTCTCGGTTGTCATCAAAATTTTAAATTGGGGTGTGTGCATCTGGTCTGGTTTAGTATGGTTTGGTTTGGGTATTGGGATGACCTTCAGGTAGGGTTTATCATTGTCAGCACATCATTATCCTCATCATCCTCTTCATCATCGGATCACATACATCAGTGAAAGAAGACTAGATGAATGTAAGCTTGTTCGACATTTGAGAAACTTGAGGATTTGGGAGAAGATCAATTTGCAATTTTCACGTGTGTTTCCATGATCCACTATAAAGCTTTACTTATTTTCGGCTTACCTTTTTAGGTAAGTTGCTCGTGGATGTTGTTAGCAAGGGCAAATAGAGTTTATAGCGAAAAATGAATGAAGGATCCTATGCTGCAGTTTGGTTAGTGAATGAATATATTTGCATGCAGTAATAACCATCTAATTTACACAACACCTTGAGCTGTATATACACATCTAGTTTATTTTGAAATTTAAATAATCTACGTGAAAAATGAACACGTCGTAAATAATATACGATTATTATCCTTTTAAAATACCTGAGTACATGATTTCACGATATCTAACCTATCATCACCTCACTCACCAAAGTCACCATCAGACGACAGTATTCAAGCAAAGACTTGTTACCTTACGTTATTCCGATCAGAAAATGAAAATCCAGCATAGCTACAACTTCTCAACCCATTTCCACATGTATTCGTTTTCATTTCCCTTTTCCATGCACGCTTTCTCTTTGTTATGAACTCAGTATATGAGGCGAAAGCTTCTCGCGAGTGTTCAAAAAAGATATGCCCAGAAGATGGCTTCGGTGATGTTATATTCGGGACTCGCATCTGTAAATTCGAATAAAAAATGGATGGAATTCTTTTGTAAGCATTAGTTTGCATCGTCATGATAGCTTTGACGGTGTTACGTCTTTCTCTATGCAATTATATTAAAAGGTGCACTAAAGGTAGCAAATTGAACATGGTGAGAGCGTAATCAAAATAGATGGTTAATGTGCTTACTCAAATCAGCAGTTTAAATGGTACAGTAAAGTTAAATTGAATGTGTAGAGTTTTCTCCATATTACATATTTAGCTAGTTAGTGTTTTGAACAACTCGCCCCTTAAGTACAAACCGCTCTGAAATACGGGATAGCTAATTAAAACCAATAGTAGTATACTTTGCTTCTAGTGAAAATAAAGTTGTAAATAAAATTCAAGATTGAATTGTAAATCTCCGAAATAGGACGAACTCCGTGTTTCAAAACTTGGAAATAAATAGTTCATTGTAAAAATATTTTTAGTAAATAAAATAAGTATATATTTTCTGAAGCATTTCTAATCATGAGTTTTTTTTAAATATTCAAGCAAAATTATATGGCATGGTGAATCCAGCTTCACAATAATTTTTCGTTATGAACGCGAACGCAAGTTATTAAATAGCTAACGCTCGAGAATACGTCAACACAGCATTTCATTTTCTGAGAACAACTTAAGTAACACTTAACAATAGTTACCACAATTTTTGTTAGCTCGTATAAACGGAAGCGGGTTACCAGGCATCTGCGTATAGAATTATTTATTGGCTTTGCTTTCAATAGTGTAAGCAGAAATAATATGATGCGGTTCGGTGGTTGGAGAAAGACTAAAGATTTGTTTGACACATAAGATATTGAATTGGACATGATATGATGACATATGATGAATATATTTAGAAATGGGAAAGTAGGTATGGTATTTAGGACATAACGGGAAGACGTAACAGGAAAAGGAAAAGAGAGAGTGAGTGATAGTGATGATCATGTGCATAGTTGCACATGCAAGGTCTTGGCCTTCTTATTATCTACTGAAAGCGTTGTAAACGCGTATTAGTAGATATTGAATCGGGTTTCATGTCTGTCTGTCTGTCTGTCTGTCGGTCTGTCTGTCTGTCTGTCTGTCTGTCTGTCTGTCTGTCTGTGAGCACGTTTCCTC
>JAANSM010000430.1:0-29017 GCA_036850725.1 Orchesella villosa | reverse complement strand
AAATGCATAAATCTCTTGTTTTAACGAAAAAATGACGTCAGTGCAGTGTTTTGCGGCTCCACGTCCATATGACAAAATATGTAACGGCAAGCCTCACAAGAGTAATTTCGTAGTTCCGTACAACTATGCACTGAATGAATGGGAAAGGAAGATGAAATTGATGGAGTGTAATGCATATGCATATATATGCATAGAGCAATGTAATGGCTTCTCTTTTTTTTTTGCAATAAACTCACATAAATCACCATGCTTCCAAGTTGAGAAGTGTACACAGAAAAATCATCTTACAAACTAGTGCTCGATGATAAGCCAGTAATCACTTAGGACTACACACAAACCTCTTTCGACTTTTTGTTTAATGTAGTGTATATGTTGTATGCGTATAATGTAATTTCGCACTGATTTTGACAGAACAGGGAATACAGAGCAGAGAGATGAGAGAGAGAGAGAAGGGACAAAATAAATTGTAGACTGTCGACGAGGCGAAGCCGCGACTTCTACGGTGTTGCCACCGCCTTCTTTGTCTTCTGTGTGTATTTTTCAACGCGATATGCTCAAGCAACTGACTAGCAACGCTGACTGACTGATCAGTGATATGTGTGTTCCTCTCTTCAACTTCATGCGCTTCCACTTACTTCACCTCTTTACTGATAACTGCATTTTACTTGTTAGTTAATAATTCTCTTCTTTTCAAGTGATAATCCTAATACAAATCTCTGTGCATCCCTACCACACATGCATACATTAATGTATGTGCAGTTTTTTGTATTTATGCACACCATCATATCACTACTACTCACTTCACTCATAATATAATGTGGAAAGCACCGCAACATTTACTACTTCAGCTGACAAAGTATCTAAGTAATAAGTACACATTTGCATCTGCATGCACACTAATATATATTGTGCCTTGTAAACGTAATAAACAAAGATCTATAAAGAACGGTAGTATATATAATATTATAAGCGAGCATGCTCATACCCACTTCATGCATATGCATTATAATGTATCTATTTCAACACTTAACTTGTTGCTTTTTTTGCTTGTTACAGAGAAGCAAGATAGCGTTTGCATGAAACTGAGAGTTTTAACTTGTTCTCCCTTTACGGCTCTCTCTCTCTCTCATCGACTCATCATCATCAGTTTTGTGTACAGCATTTGCTGCGGACACTGTGTTACTTTCAGCATGAGTTTGTTTAGATTTTAAAAGTTGTATTAAATGCGAGTATAATATGCATGCACATCATCAGTAATATCAGAGCCTTGAGTTGTTTGCTTGTTATATAGTATATAGTCACTTTCAACTCAACTTGCCACACTTTAATGAGATTACAGGTTAGCTGTGATGTGCGAGTGCGCTATTTCTAATGTGCTCCGCTTAAACACTTCAATCCTCAATATTTGAAGTCGGTTGGTAGCACACATGTATATAAACATAATATTCGATATTTCTGTAACGAAATAATTGCAGTAAAGTCATATTATATATGTATACAAAGTGAGGTGCACTGTTGATTTCTAGAATGATTGAAACCTCTATATTTTCTAAAACTTCTGCATCAGTTTCTAATCTATTTTTTATGCAAAAGTGAATAAATCGTCATCTCATTTACATATATACGCATCACTATAAAACATGATCGGGTGTCGGTCGGTCTTCCACATCCATATGATATATGGAATGGATTCCACAGGAAAAAATATGACTGTTTTTTTAACCATTCCACTCGAAGGTTATCCGGAGGTCGACCAATCTCTTCCCATCATTTCATGAATTCATACAAACATTTTACCTATGTCACGCATGCTAAACGTTTTGTTGGTAAGCATAATATATGATAGAGCACTGAAAATATGTTTGCCTCTCATCAACTCATCACCATTCATAAACTGTCCTTTTGCCATTCTCGAAACTTGCATGCTTAAGCTTCCACCCTTGGTGACAACTGAATACACGATGATTTGACTTGATGCTAACGTTGCTAACTCAAAATGATGAGCACATGAACAACTTGTGCACCTCTTGTTTCAGTGTCACCGCGAATGTTATTATCTGGTTTGTGAAGTCGGTCTTTTTTTGGGTGTGATGCATAGATACAAGCGTTTGCGAGCTTTTTCTCCCTAAAAGCATTTTTCCATAAAGAACCGAATACTGGTGTGATATGGTTGTGACTGGCATTTCACACATAACCTCTCTTCCCTACTGGTTTTTCCGAATGTATGAATTCATACATTCATAAATGATTCAAGTTGACTTAAAATGATGGATGGATTGACGAGCTAAGAAAGATGTGGTGTGAATGTGAACTTTTAACCCGTAATCTGTTTTCTTGGGAGCGCTCTCGCATTCACCGTGATATGATTCATTGCAAATAATATATTTATACATGTTGTGAGAGCATATGTGTTGCTTTGCTTGTAATATATACACTTATAGCCACAACACAATTATCCTACTTGGTGAACTTTGAAGAGGGCAGGCGGCAAGTGCCAAAATGTTGGCACACTGACACCTTCCTCTAATCAAATCCAAGAGCTGAGAGTGAAGAGATTCACATTTTTAAAAATGTATAGCATATCCATCTCTACCATCACACATCAACTCAAACTCCACGTCCGGTCAGCTCGCTGTTGCTGTATGAGCATTGTATTTCGAAGTATGAGAAAATGTGTCATTCACATGTTGGTTCACAGTGACAGATTCCTCATTCATTCAAAGCTTCACCTTATAATTGTGGGAGCTGTCAGCATTTCCTAGTCGGCAAACAGAGGTTAGTAATACATAAGTGTGGACAATATTGAATGGACGCAATCTGATTTCGAAATATCATTTACTTCACGTTAAGTCCTTCACTACTTAGCTTTGTTGATTGTGTGTGGTAGCAACACTATGATTAAAGAAAATTAAGTTTCCATTTGGAATGTTTGTGAAAGTACACAATGACAATCTATATATGTGCTCATATTGCATTCACTTAAATTCCTGAGGACGCAAGGTGAAAATTGTACAGAAAATGTGATGCTTTATGAAATCAACATTCCATACTGTTCTGTTAAGTGCAGTTGTCATATTGATTAGGGGCAACTTTATCCACGCCTTATCAAAAACTATGAACAGACACTGTGCAGCCCATTTAAACTTATGGTATAGATGCACATACTGCATACGTTTCTGGTTGCTACCTTCTATCCTATTGCAATGTCACGTAATCATCCAGTTGGAAACAAACCAGGATAAAATTGTTCAATTTTGTATTTACTTACTCATGAACTTTTTATGGAAGCCTATAAATTTCATGCGTCATCGTAATTTCGTCGTCACTAAATTTATAAATTTATCTCGAAGCGTGGTTAAACTTGTAAACATCAGCGTTCCGGCACAATCGGGATGTGTGTGTTTAAATAATCTATATCGCAAATCATATCATAGAGTATATTAATGTATATAGTATGTGTAATATATACACGAGGCAGAAAAACCGTGCGTATGGCCAACGTTCTAATCAGCTTTAAGCTCTCGTAGGAGCTTTTAGTATTGCTTCGCATGCTTTGAGGGATTTCCCTTGTAATCCTTCTAATCCTTGTAGAAAGCTGAAAAATTCACTTTTAAGTCAATAGTTGTACAATGACTGACACCAGGAAAAATAAGATTCGTAGTATTTCCTTACAGCGACCCTAAACATGCTTGCATGTGAGGTAAAATATTATCAGTTAGCTTAAAACATTTTCCGTCTCTAGTACTTGCTATAAAGTACCCACACTAACTTATCCATAATTTTATATAAAGGTTTATGTTGATATAGTACTAACACAAAAAAATATTTATGTCCATACATTCGTTACGTCACTATATCAAATGGCAATGAGCGCATTCTCAACCTTGTCAACAATTATGGCGAATTTTCTACAATGTTCCTCCTCCAGACGAGGACGATCATTTAATGAGGACTGGAATAAAGAAAAGGTTGAAGGTGTGTTGTAAACTGCATTTCATTACAATTCCATCGCACTTACTTATTAGAGATGTGATAACGAGCAGAGAAGATATTTTACGATGTTTTATAGAAAAATAGACGCAATTGGGGTTCCAAATAATTAAAAGGATGATCTTCCTGGATTTCAACAGTCAACAACTCATAATCTTAATTTTAAATACGAGCATAGAGTGAGTATATCTTCACAAACATATCTGTACATCATAAAATCTGACATCTGACGAAGTACGACTACCTATACTACCTACGTTTGAGCACATGCAGAAAATGTATGGATACATATGATATATGCCGTATTTGGCTATAATGGAAATGTAAATAAAAAACATAGTACGGATATGGAATATGATATTGTGGAAGACATGGTCTACATTATGTGCCACACTAACAAACATTGAACATAAGTATTTGCTTGCATTGCATGCATGTTTGACCTTCATTTTCTCGTTTCAATTCCCACCTCGTGCCAACATCATCAATTGAATATTTTATGCATGACTTTTAGCCTACAAACTGGTACGCGTAATATATATTATTTTCCACAAAGTCCATGATGTTTCTTACAGTACTAGCAACTTCACTGCAGGCTGATTACTTTACAGACAATACATAAAATGGGATAAATTATTTTCGTCGAGAGATATCACATCACTAAATCAAAGTGTACACATCAAAATGCATTTTTACTACTTGCTTTACGTGTATTGGATAGAGTAGGCGGAACGTATATTACTGGATAATAATTTTCACATTTACATGACCTCCAATTCATTGCAATGATAAATGTTGACGAGTCAGTTTGGCCTGATCTGGATAATTCTTTTGACAATTCAACACAGTTTATACTTAAGCAAAGTTTATAACCTATAAAACAACCCTTTTCACCTTATTTTGGCTACGCATTTACTTTTTTCTCACTGTTCTCATTTCTCAAGTAATGCGCATCTTTATCTTTTCTTATGCATAAGAATATGAATTAGTAATGAGTTACTCGGTCTACGGTTTCTTAACGCGAGAAGTTAAGAGAGATCAATTACCAAAATTTTCCCATCAAGTCTAGAACTTCCCATACATTTAATTTCTTTTATATTTACTCAAGTGATAGAATGTACTGTGTATATTCCAAATTCCGGTTTAATAATAATTACATCAGCCAAATATTTGTATAATAAATATTTTAAGCAAAAATACTCTTGTATTATCATACAATTAATTCAGACAGGATTGGACATTCAAGGAATCAGTTATGACGTAAGAATTTCATTGTTTAAAAAAGCTTTATGAAGTATATTTCTCTCACCCTTTATATCTTATTGAATGGTATAAGGAAAATGTGTAATAAATCACAAAAAGTTTCCTCTCCAATTTTCTCGTCTAATATTTCCTGCTGCCGTATCCAAACACGTGAACTTTTTTAATTGTTCATTATATTGTTAAACGTGTAAAGATATGAGATGAATAAATGCATGATTACTATATACTGTATTAAAACTAAACATCAGCATAAACTTTGAGTCAATTATATATACCCTATATGAATTCGTCAATATCGCTGAACCTACCATGTATTTATTTTACAAACCTAATTTAACTACAAAATTCCGTGTGCAAAACTTCAATCAATATAACAGAGGCCTCACAATATAAGATCTTCTTAGTTAGCGACACATTTATGCTTTTTGCGTGCTTACAAAATCAGGTCAAATTTGCTCAATACATGTTTCTCCAAGAATCGGGTCATAACTTCTTAAATGAGATTATAGCATGACATCGCGCAAATTGATCCAACTAAGCTAAATCTACATACGACTATACACTGGGGGGGAAATCGGAACGACCACAGGAACGTCTTCGTTTTAAGAAATTCACATCCAATCGAAGCCCATGCTTTCCTAAGTGCACTGTTGATAGTTCGGTCATAAATGTACAGAGAAAGCATAAAAATAAATAGAAGAAATTATTTGCCTCTTTGAATAACATCACCGATAGCATTTCATAGATTAAAATATTGTTGTCCCGGCTGTTAAACTATGAGGAAAAGTCGTTTCTGTAAACACACGTCACAGTTCGGTAGTTTGTTTGATACTTTACTCTTTTTCTCAACTGATAGGATAGTTCTATTATCTATAGGGCATCCATTCACTTTGAAAGTGGAGAGAGAAATTCATCGGAGAAAGTTAAGCACATGAGAGGAAATGAGGAAACCGTTGGAGTGACTATAGGAAAGATACAAGTTCACTTATACTATACTTTCCCTTTACTGTTTTTACGCAAGTAGCACTCTACCTCAGCGCTCAGTTAATAATATGAAAGAAGCATCTGCATTCATTCATTTTAGAAGGAAATGTACGTGCATGCAACGTGAAAGGCATAAGCTTATTGAATGAAATAAAAGCAATATATGGTTAAGTACATTCGTAGCAATACCTATATGAAACAGCCAACAGCCTCATCTCATCTCCTATGTATTTATAGCATCAAATCATCCTTCAGAATTTTATAGAGGTATAAATTTTCCCTATTTTTCTATGGCCATATGTGTTTCATATGGATTTGGCACGTATATGTATTTGAATACTAGGTATTTAGAGGTATGCCTGAACAGTATAGTCAAACACAAGTCGTCGACGTCAATCGACCATAACCACAAAGTCGAAACACCCGAAGGTAGATTGTATTTTTAAATAATAAGACTGAATAGATTCAAAAGTGAAAAGAAAAGTTTCAATGCAATTGTTCTGTTTGCCGAGTCCTTGTCCCTGTTTTTCCTGGCCACGAATGCTGTTATCTAATGAATTGATCTAGGAAAGCAACTCGACTAATGCTTTCATACATGAAGAAACAAGCAGCGTGTGAGAGGAGTCTAAACAAAATTGAGTAAGTAATGTAAAATGCACGCCGAAGCGAATGTCAAATTCATTGCTAGTTTCAGCTCAGAGACAACACTTTCACTTCCGATTTCAGTTATCCTTTCTTAGTATCCAAAGATGAAATTATATATGCTTTTCTGTTATGGATGTCCCACTTTGTAGGGTACACTTATTTTACGATGTTTTATGAACAAAGTTAACCATCAACAAGAAAGAAAAGAAACATCAACTCCTTTACTTCCTACTCATATTTTATATCAACGTATGTATATAATATTGATATTCCGTTTGTACTTATTTACTGTGCTTGTGCTAGACACATCACTACATCACGTCTCAACACACTTCTCAGTGTTACATTACAAGCCGAACATAGCATATGAGTTATGCAGAAATATGAGCCAGCAGTCAAACCAACTTGTTATCCAACGATATGCAATATAGGCACGTGGAGTGCTACATGCTCATGTTAAATTGCATAAGAGAAGCATATAAGTATATATATATTGTATTGGGACCTCTCCACACAGGTTCTTGTAAGACTTGCAACTAAGGAACTGATGGGATAATGATAATATAAGTTGATGTTGCTCAGTCAGGCCCTTCTAAAAACGGATACATACATCATATAGTAGAAAAAGTGGTGAGAAACTTATTTTGTATTTTATTGTTACTTCATAATAGAGTTCACACAACTTTTCTTTAGGTAAAACGAGAAGCATTTACACTATATACCTACATCTCCTTTCACTCGATTTGGTTGGAACATTTCTTAAGTATATAATGTGAACGCTTATAATACACTACTGAATAAATGTAAAAAAAGTGTCTTAGGGGCATTTCTCTCTGTCAACTACAAGGTTATAAACTACTGGAAAAGTTGAAAAGAATATATAGGAAATACTACTAATATAGCAACCTAGCAAGTGTAGTATGGGTAAAATATGTACCATAATCTTTTTACAGTAGCAAACTCTTCAAGAAAACTTCTTTCCTTTCACTCTTGGAATAAACCAACAACTGGAAATATGAGAAACTTCAATCAAACTCGAAAGTGAGAAAGAGCAAAAGATCTGTAGGGAAGATATGTGACTTAGGTGAAAGACTAATCGAACCAACAACCAAATCATTTCACCACAAGTTTTCTGCGTACGCGAAGACTTATATATTCTTTCCTCAACTTTCTACACAAAAACACGGATTTGTGCTTAAGGAAATTCTTTTCCTTTCAACTTAAAAGGACAAATTAGTACGGAATATAATCACAAGTCTTTTTTATATGCTTACATAATCCTTATACATTTGTAGCACCTATTTAAAAGCCTATTTGAGTGCCTATATACATCCAAATCTTTCACACTACAAAAAGCTTTCCTTGAAATTTAATACTTTACAAAACTATCAAATGAGCTCAAAACTGAGTCAAAATGATAATAATTTGCATCGTCTTTTGAAGCAGAAGTCAGAGTTGAAAGCATATTAAACTCTTTTCAACACGTTGATGGATGTGTAAACTTATAGAGAAGTCTAATCAACTACTTGAAATTATTGTATCAATAAATTGCATTTTTCGAGAAGCGATAAAGACAGTAACCGAGTTCAATGTAATTAAGTGTGGTTTTAGCATGGGTTACTGGACTGTTGTAACTTTAAGATATCGAAATTACTTGTCGATTTTTGCTATGACCTAGCAGCATAACCTGACAGCTTTGTATCAAAACAGCCAGCAACAATTTAAAATTCCTTTCTATACCGTCTATTACTTGCAGCTTGACAATTTAATTATTCAAAATGACCACGAAATGGCTGAGTCAGTTATACTTCTGCATACATTATTACATATAGTATGGGATACTGGTAGGGAAATTATAGACCACGACTAATTTAACTCCACATCGCGATTTCCATTTTACTGCTTCATGCTTAAAAGTAATTGTGACTGTCAACTGATCGGAGTACAATGAAATTTTACTTATTTACCCGCCCGCTCCCTTCTCCGAAAACAAACACTCCAAAACTGACACATAGACTTCAATACATTACCTGCCCGTTTTAATCGTCCTCCGATTCCTTTCAACATACTCTAGTTCTATAACTTAGCTCGCCCATTAGAATATATAATCACTCACTTAATATTAAATAGTGATTGCGATTAACATTGCAAACGAAATGGCCATAATACATACTTATATCAGCTAGCAAAAGACAATCTTTTAGCTCTTCTTTTGTATGCTTTCACTTGTGTGACAAACATATGGGGAGACATGTACATTTACAAAAGTCCAGTCATAGCCCAATCGCACGGAATATTTATTGAAAAAAGGTAAAATGACAAAGGGTAGTACTTGCGTCATGTTTATATCTTGTTTTCACTTGATATATATGTTCATTATAGACAGTATGCAAGGTATATTAGTATATAAAGCAGTGAAAGTAAAGTGGGCGTACTTGACAATTTAGTTCACATTCTGTCACCCAACGTACAAGTATTGCGAGCGTACCAGGATTGGATACTTAAACTGCTCTCAAAAATTTTATATACTGTTTTTATCCAAATTGCGTACTTCATCTATAGATACACATTTATAATGTATACAGGTAGGCACTCATTTGACCGTAATCGGCACATATATCTATTCAAAACAAAATCAATAAATGGGATTTTTATCGCATTTTTCAAGTTGACACTCCATCGAGAAAAAAAAACCCAAGTGCGTTCGTCATTGTGGGTGTGACTATGTCAGTAGGTGAAAGGTTTGTGTATATTGTTCAAAACTAAGTAGGTAAATTCGCAGGAAGTACAATGGTGTTCGCCACCTACTTTCTCCGCTTCCTAAATGAGCACGTATTTTTTAGGGCCTTCTTCAATTCATTACATTTTATATTGTACCAAATTGTGCAATCTAACATTTGATTGCAATGCTTTACTCAGCGACTTAAAGCTTGTTTGTAGGATATGCCAACTTGATACCAATCACTCCCAGTTTTGTTGCTTGCACATACCTACTCATGAATATGGTATGAGGGGATAGGAGGGAATGTTGTGCGACACGATAACCAACTAACAATTTGAATTTACGTAGAAATAACGTACAAAAATAGTACAATATATATCTATCATATATATAAAACATGGCACAATCATCCAATCCACTAACAATGTCGAACAACAATTTTCTGCATAAAATGGCAACAGCAAGAAACTTTTTTTGCAGTAGGTAATGGAACACCATAGAATTGGAATATTTTGATACCTAATGAGCCGCTCCTACTGTTGGACTATAACAATATAAAAGAGCATGTCAACCAGATACATTCAATAGTTGTAAAAGCATGCACAGTAGAACGGAGCACATGCATCAAGAAACTTTAATAGTTATTGCTTTCCCTCTGCATGCGTATGCATTCATTTCTTCCAATCATCCACTGTGACTCTCTTGACCAGTGTGAAGAAGTAAAGCAGACTGCATGCTAGAATAGAGGCCATATAATATGAGACAAAACGAAAACAGGGACAACGCTAACTGAACAAAAATACCGATACACACAGAGACTGAAAGCAGTGAAAGTAAATTGGACGGGAGAGAAAAAGGCAGGGAGTGAAAATAGAAATTTCATGAAAAAAAGGCAGTGAAGTACAAAGTAATACGGCACCGTCATGATGATGATGATGATGAAGACCACCACTACCATCATGTAAATGTATGAATACCATTCAAGTTTTGGCCTGGAAAAGAGGCAAGTTTCTCCTGCCACTGCACTATGTTTCCAGCGGATAATGGTTCAATAATACCAGTACCACCAACGTGGAACCGAGAGCTTGGCATGTCATTGAGTAGGAAGCATATAGCATAATACACATTGAAAGTATATTATCGTATTTTTTAGTTGTAGATTAAGCTAACTGGTTGTTGACTGAATGACTGCTGTTGTTGTTGCTTGGGCTTGGACTGGAATACTGTTGTATATGTGTGTCGTATACATTCTCGAGAAACACTATATGAAATGTAACCATTCTCTCATATGGCACGAACCAACTGGATAAAAATAAGTAGTACAAAACACGAGGCTAAAGTAAACTTGAGGGGGAAAGTTGGCGAGTAGAAAACACGAGGAAACTCAAGCTACGGATTTGGAAGACTCATGCTAGTGCTCGTGAACACGTATAATATATGTACTATAGTGTTTATATATGAAAGATACAAAATCATTTTTCTTTTACAGACTGTTTTTGGCTGAGCTTGATTTGCGTACTATTATCATTATTCGAAGGATATATACTTAAATATAGCTAAATATATAGTAGCATGTTCCAATGCCAAACAAATTATACGATACTGCCTACTGCGGATGTGCAAATATAACTATGGATGGTGAGATTTTACAGTGTATATTTGCATGGATCGACGGTCACATACATCTGTAAGTGCATGTTAACGGCAGCTGAAAGCTCTCAAGTATTGGACTGGTAATGAAGCTGATAAGTATGCATGGATTCTTTGCAGAAATGTATCTATGTGTGTATGGTAGAGATGAATATATAACAACACGTAAGACAAAAGAGCTTATCTCTCGGTTGTCGGCAGCACCAATCTTTTGTTGCTATAATTGTACTCGTATATATATAGTGCTTTCACGGAAGAGAGCTCATGAGCATGACATGTTCATATTAGCGAAAAATTACTCAACTTACACACTTTGCCTTCGTAATATACGTAGCACATGTGTACGGAAGTGTGTACAGTATGTATATATGTATAAAATAGCAGTTATTTGCTATATGATGCATGAATATATAGATATTTTCTGACCTGCTGACTTTTCCTATATGTATTATTTTATATTTTGGGTATATTCTTGATAGGATGGGATGGGATGATCGACGTTCGATTAAATAAAGAACATGGGTAGCAACTGGCATAGGGGTGGTAGTGGCTCTTCTGAATCATCATCAGTATGCTCCATTTAACCAATATATGCATGAGTATTATTAAGTTTGTCGAATATTTAGCTTCCATGGATCATTTCAGTGGTTCTCGGAGCTAAAGCTACATCGTAAATCATGGCAATTTACCCCACGTAACCACTTTTATTCAAAGTTTCGTGCGAACACTTTGTCAACGTGTGAAAATTTATCATTACTTGCATGACAATTTTGACTTTCATGAAGTGCTCGATCCCCACAAAGGAAGGTTTAGTTAGACAGCGGGTATTCTAGAGTATTCATTTTGTAGGCAATTTAAGTATCGCATATGTCGCAAGTGTGTTGAAATAATCAATACCAATCAATGATTTAGCAAAGCCGTAAATGCGTGCTCATGTTAAAAAATGTACATGCAAAAATCATCCATAATGCAACTATACAATTACTTATGAATTATTGAAAACCCTAGCAATTTGTTGCTCCTTTCGCCCTACGTAGTTAATATAAAGATTTGAGTACATTAAAGGTAACGATGTGTTTTGAGGTCGATTAAGTTGTTTAAAACTGAGCTCGGAGGTTGGAGGTATATAAGAACGCAGTTGAAAACTAGGAAGGGGTTGCAATTTTATTTATAGTCTGATTTATGTACTACTTTTCTTGTTTTAGGTGAGTAAAACTACTTATAGATTTATTTACCTCCTGCTGTTGCTTTATGTAAAATGAGTATCAATTTGATGTTAAACATATTAATTCAAAGTCGTTTTTAAACTTTACTTTCATAAAAAATCCAGCAATTCAAATGCATCGTGCCCTGAATAAACAAAATTCAAAGCACATGCTAACATACACAAAAGCCAAAGGATCTACCTAAATGTTGACGTTCACTATCAGGAATAATCACATATAAATTTAGTTCTAGATTGTAGGAAATCAGTTATTTGTAGCTAAAACATGTTGACATTATGCTACATTGCAGAAAGGAGCTCAAACATTTTGAACTAATTAAATTTCCAACAACTGTTGAATCGCAAATGTATAAACTCAACAAAACACTTTTAGATTTCAAGGTTTCTGATGTACTTTCGTTTAACAGGGGAATCTGGAAATTGATTTTGAATGAAGGTAAGGTAAATGCTTCCGTTTTATTGATTTCTTTGAGTTTGACCGAGCCCTCATACCCAATCTTTACATAATATCTTAAAATTGCAAACTAATCCAACATAATTGTGGACCCATTATATCCTTATACTGCCAAACCTAAACTAACCTATATTGACATAAGGAGTACGCCTGTCATCTCTTAGCATACTAATTATACAGTTGTATAAATTGTATAATTAGCATACAGGATGAAAACAAGAACATTAAAGAAGAAACACATAGGGAACAAATGACTTGTGTGCTACTCCATTTGATTTAGCAGATAAGCTACATACAAATTGCCCAATACTGCATAGATAGGATGTTGTAGACTGTAGACAAGAGAATAAATTCACACCGTTTGTCTAAATGTTCCTAATATACATAGATATACATGGCATATTAAGCATCATAAAGATATACACATTATACAAACATATGCATGCGGGTAGTTAACAAATTGATAGGATGCAGTACTCATAAATTAAGTTGCAGTCACTTCTCAAACCTGTCAAAATGAATGACCTTGAAGTTTCGTGTGGCTGATCAGAGTACGTGTTAATGTATCAGGAAAGGTTTTCACGGTTGATGGTGGACATTTCATTCGACTTACAAAGGAAGTACAGGTTTCACATTCCAAACTTGCAATACACTGCTACTATCCATGTATTATTCGTATCTGAAGTACATAAAATCGTCGCATCCTACACGGTACATTGAAACTGTAAGAATGTTTATACTTATCGTTAGTTTGTCGTACATCTCAATCTCAATCGTAAACATTGCCAATGTTTGAAATGAAATGAATGTGTTTGTATTTGCTATGTAATAAAAAATTCCTACTTCACCGACAGAACGTTTCTCAGTATTAAGGAAGATGGATGGAACCAGTAATCCTTGTTTTCTAAAGGAACCGCAGTGTGTTGAAGTACTTGACCTAAAGTTTATATTTTATGAAACCCGAATTATTCGTATTAATCTATACCATACACCATATAGCTCTCACAAAATCAAATAATATACTATTAAGTAAATCACAAATAAGTATGGTCTTTCCTTTTGCATATTTACAATAAAATTGAAAAGCAAATCGATAAAACTGCCCATTAATCACACCATTAATTAGTGTCATCATGAAACAGAATGAAGCAACTCTTATATGTTTGTGGCTGCAGTCAGTCGTGCCACGGTTCTACACGAAGTAGAAAACTTGTCAAAAGTCAATCTCCATTACATATGAAATGTTAGCGCATAAATATCCAAATTTTACTGCATGACACATATAGTTGCCGTGCATGCAACCGCGAATGCAAGTGTGTTTCGAAGATTTCAATAATTCGTATAGTAAATGTGAAATAATATTTTTCTAGAAAGAACAGAGGCAACATATTTTTGTGTTTCACCTGACCTGCCTACGATTTGGCTTCCATATGAAACGAATACGATGCCTATTGGCAAACAAAAATTGACAAGCACTCGTGAGTGAGATCTGAGTTAGTCAACTTCATGAAATGCAAATGCTTCAATAACTTCAATATAATTACAATTGCAATCTTGCAATATTTAGTCAACAGTCATAATAGAACTCTGCAACTACATGACATGACATTAAACGATATAAGTATTTCGTTGTATGTGAAAAGGAGAGCATGTCAGGAGACTAAGGAGACTCATAAAACTGAGCAATGGTATACGATGCTTCGTATTAATTTCATATACACATTTGAACTACACAGATCGACACCATTCGTGCCCTAAAAATCTCAACAATAATACGATGATACAAAGTGAGATCAGAATGCATGAGGTTTCAAATTGAAAAAGAAGTAGTAGTAGTTTGTTGTGACGCTATGGTTTTATGCATCTCATCGTTACTGAAGCTAATAAGAAAACGATAACTTGAAGCTCTATGCGCAACAGCCTCAAAGTAGCATGAGCGTCAAGGTAAATTGGTAAATATCAACGGTCGTCGCCTTCTCTTGAGTCCTTCTAACATTTTATCTGTTGTTAACGTCCGTTTTGAAGTTGAAACGTATAAACCAAAAGACAGCGACGATGATGATGATGAAGTCTTGTGCACGTAGGCACTGTCTTTGTTTTCCTCAAATTTTAGTATGCACATATTATATAGACATGTCTTACTCATCGAAAACGTATCCACATCTCAACCTCCTACATTAAATTATCATGACACTCACTTCAAACTTTATTCGATAAAACGGGGCGCTTCTACGAAGAGTTTGTGTGAGACTAAAAAACGTATGCCCTTTTCGTGTATTAATTTTACACACAATATGTTTCAGTGGTAAAAAAGTAAGGTATGAACATGAACACCTTTACTAAAGGTTCTTTAGTGTTTTTAGTAGGACAAAATAACTAAATATGATTTAATATGAGCACGTACTATATACTAGCCTACGAATAATAATGTGCGTAGTGTTTCACAAATTATATTTTTGAAACTTTTCAATGACTGATAGCATCACGTCCTTACTACACACACACGAAACAAGTATAAAAATACAACCTTTTTGTTCAAGAGCTGTGAGGAGGACACACTACATAATATACTTACATATACTGAGTACAGTAGTCACAGCAGTTATCTGTAGTTGATGAATATAATAAAGAGCAAACAATAATTTCATGTAAAAAATGTAACGTTTACGCGGAAGCATTACTATATTGGCAATTCTCATGCTATGCTAATGCTTCGTCGAGCTTGAGTTTTGAGTTTAGATACGAAACCAATTTCACGAGAACTAAATTATTTCAGAAGAATAAGTAATTTGTGTGTACCGTTGAGTCGTGTTGCTTCACTTCGGTAGCAAAATTTATACGTAGGCACCACACCACACAAATGTAAAGGTTTAGGATATGAAATGATATAATGTTTTTGATGGTGCCAGCTATAGCACAGTAGTAAAATATCACACAATACATTATTTTACCATACACCATGGTGTTGTATTATGGACTAGCTAAGTCCTAAATTTTGTGAGTCTTTGTGGCTTAAGCACATAGAGGATCATTAGCATGCATATTTAATTTAGTGCTCTCTGTTGCTCCCTCTATTTCGCCTTTCTTCATCCAACTAACTTTGTTTTCCACATTTAGTATTATTAACGAAAATGTTCATGAAACTTTTTGCATGCCACGTATCACTTCACTAACGTATTTTATCTTTACTATCAACAAACGATGGAGAAACCTTATCTAAATGCATCAGCACAAACGATCTCAAAGAAAACGTAGCTGATTAGCAGAGTTGTAGCCACAATTCGAATAAAAAATATATGCCTAGATATAAGCAAATATGAAAGGCGCAAAAACAATTGTGGGGATGAACACATATTATGACATTATTAGCCTGTGAATCATTTTTACTGTTAACTTAATAAAGGTCTCCGTTCTGAATTTGGGAATTTAAATTATGTATATGTATGTGTATACGTTGTAGCGTTATTGTATTCAATAAAGCCTGTATACAGTATATAAAGCAATCCTTTCAATGGAATAACCGATCGAACAAAATGAACGCCAAAAAATTGCTGCGTCAGGTTATATCAGCACGATTTTATCCGTATTTTCTGCACCTTTCTCTCTACGTCTAACGCTGTCATTAGCCGGTTGTGAATGAATTAATAACGTACATGTTCGAATCACATATGTTTAATAACAAAAAAACAGTTCGCTCATACTTGCCTTATATGCATATTATACACCTTCTGTGTGCACCTTTACAAAAATAAAGATAGTGTGTGTAAGAGTCATTTATGTAGTTCAAGTACCTGAAGGAGTAGTACATTTTAAAGTGACTGAGTGACAGTAATTCTTAGTACATCCAACATCTCTTCTCTTCATTCTATTCTCAATGAATAGAAAGCGCAATATGCTTCAGATGCCACTTTATCTTCTTTTAGCATAAGAAAAATATCTGTATTATTTTAAATATTGGTGGTTTAATGTAAATGCAAGTTGAAGCAACTCTTTACCTTCATAATATACTATATAAGCTCTATATATATTAGAAGAAGTATGTGTAAAAAGTGTAGATTCATGCAAGCAAAATCTTCACATTCATGATTGAAATCATTGACTCGGCATGGTATTTCGAAATACTTGAAAGTGCATGCTGCATACATAAAAAAAGTAACTATACAGAAATGATACAGTGTACAAGATAAAAATATTGCTAGAGCTGACAGGATAACCTGCGGATACACACACAATAGTTGTTACATTCAACAAACATCACATACCGTTTGCATTCCTCCCGTTTTTCTCCTTTGAAAATATATTGAATATGCCCACTGACTGTTGACGGGTTGAGCCTAGCTATATGTATATCTGGCTAGTGCGATGATGATGGTGAGTGAGAGGAGTACTATAGAGGCGATTTCATCTCCGTCTTCACTTGTTCTCAGCACAATATTTCTTTTCAAAAGTCAGTGAGAATCCGCAATAATAACAATAATAATGCAAAAATTGTTGATGTCTTCGAGTACGCAGTAGTGTAAAAGTATATCACATAACGTAAACTCCACTCACCAGTCACGACAAGTACAAGCGACCGATCAGCTAAACCGTCCAACGCGATCGGTCTCACTCTACGTTATTATTACTTATTACATCTATTAGCCTTGGTAGAACAAACCATTGCACGTAAAGTCAAATCATATCACGAGAAGAATACACATTAATCGGTGTAATAAACATTGCATATAAAAATCTAAGGTGAGACATTAAAGCATGGTTACATAAACTCATACTATTGAAACGGACATGTAGACGTGACGTAACAAAAACGGTCTTTTTAAAGATTTTAAGCTGATGTTCGTGGCAGCAAACATAACATTCGAGTATTTTTAGGGGTTGCTTTGACTCGTTAAATGCTACTTACATTCAATGAATGGGATGAGGAGGGTAAGGTGAAGTACACACATTATTTTGAGTATTGATAAAAAAGGAAATAATCTTCCATGCAGAGGAAAAACATAAAAAGTCGCAACATGAATTATGATCTACCCCATATCCGTCAAATATTCCTCTTTCACAATCGTATACAGTCAACAATGTCAAAACTAAGGAAAGAAAACTTTGCTGCTGAGCTGAGGTTTCCCAAATTCCCAATATATTCATGTATGTCATCGTTGTAATAGTTTTTGAAGGTTTTGTAATTGTTGTCCTTATACCAATCCTTACATGTGTTGCATACCCCTCTGCAACCCCAATAACTTGCTTCACAACTGACTCAAAAAACCTTTAATGATAATGTGTAAAAAGTACTTCATCCAAGGTATTTAGCAGTCATAAACGATCCCTTAAGGGTCTACATTGCCCACCGAGTTTGTAACATTTCCCCTACGGTATCAGCAGCAAAACATTTCTTTGTGTGTTGCTTCTGTGTTCTACCCTATTTCTTCCAGCAATTGAGTATTTGTACAAGTACCTGGATACGTACTTAACTGATATTGGGTGCATTGGTTGGTGGTTGGTACTATTGCCCTGAGGAATTCTATCAATCCTAAAGTTATGAGTTCATGAGCTATACGCAGTCGTGTATTAAAGAAGCTACTTATATCACTTGTAAGGCCACGGCCCCTTGTCGGTGTGGTTGAATACACCAGTCATTTTACGTAATAATGCTGCTTCTATTTATCTACAGAAAGCATATAAGAGACATTCGTTTTTATTTCATTTTGCTTTGCTAAGATGAATTAGAGTCGGCGATCACGGTGATGATGGCAATGGCATGTCACGTCAATTTTAGGCAGCACCACAATATTTTTTGTCCTTGGAAATGATTCCCAGAGATTTTCCCTGTGAAGACAAGCCTCAAGTCTCATTAAATGGAATCCTCTCTCATTTTCAATTTTGTAGACCCTCAAAAACTCACTGCTTGGATATTCGTGTATGTATTCAATTTTAATACAAAATGCATTTTTCTACAAGTTAACACATCACATTAGGTGGTGTAGTCAACCCACATACATATTACATAATAGTTGGTGATGTCTGCTTTTTACATTGGTATAGGAATGAAACATATATATATGAGTATGCACCGATAAAGACGCAATTATATGTATGAATAGATATTGTGCACTGACTGTTGTAATAATAATGAAATCATAATAATAACTCTACAACACGAGTGTCTACATCCCTCAGCTCACATAACAGAGCTATTGCAGCAACTTACATAACATGCGAAGACTGCAGTGGAGTAGAGTGATATAGTATAGTAGCCAGGGAGTCACAAAAATCGTGAGAATTTCATGTTTGAACCGATGAGAAATATGAGGTTTGCTCCTGTTTCAAATTTTGCTCCTTCCATTACCCCATCCTCATCATAACCATCACCTTCTCATTTTTTTCCATTTCCCTTACAAAATCTCACCCGAAACTAAAAACGAAATGGAGTATGTAATATCATAATGTAGACCTGTGAACTTGTGTATTATTCAGTCATTTTCAAGCAGGATCAGGACTGATTATCATTTACCCACCACACTTCATAATTTTCCCTTAGTTGTTGGGGAGAATTTATGTACATTGTACATCCACTAAAAATCTATATACCCATTAATTTTTGCCTCATTTTTTCTGTATTTCTATGCACTTAAATAACAAAATGCTTAAGAATACATACAATGGCAAGAGTTTTCTTGTCTACTTTGTATGAGAAACTAAAACATTCGTTTTTTTAAACAATTACATTAATACCTACCATGCATCAGCATTCACAGCCAATTTTCCGACTCTTTTATTTACAAAGTCGATTATGATGATGATGAGAGGAAACCACAACTTGACAGCCAAAAGCGTTTCATGAACCAAGAAATTATAATAGAGAAGCAAACGATGAGTACTTCAACTTCATCCAGATTTGGAGTAAGCTGAGAACTAAAAAATCACAATTATGTTGGGAACTCGCAAAAAATGGAGCAATGCTTTAAAGACTGAGTTAATGATTGAGAAGGTTAATTCAGAACTGCTTTAAAGGTATAGCTTAATATCTTACGTATTGGTGAGTGAATAGGTTACGTGTAGGTTGAATCAAATTAGTGTAATTTCATTAATCTTTATCTTGTTTTATCTGATTTCGAGATAATAANTCTTTATCTTGTTTTATCTGATTTCAAGATAATAATGAATACAAAGAGGGTGCTTCATAATCATGTTGACGGTTGACGTTTTCGTTGTTCCGTATACTATACTACCCTTGGGCTTTCTACTTTTAAACTTTTAAGTGTTGATCAGGATTTTCCGAGTATAAAGAACTCTTTCCTGGGGTTTACCATCATATCGTTTAATCTTACATAATCCGGACGCTTACACCAGCTCAAGATTCCTTTTGCATCTGTTTCAGCTCTTGTTGTGTCTACTTTCTTTTTCTCTACTTACATATTGCATATACGTTATTCATGTACATGCCGTTTCATAATAGATACGCATACCTAACGTACCTACCTAAGTATTATGCGTAGCGTGTCTAGCAGCGTATAAACACGTATTTTAGGCATAAACATCACTGCTGGGTGCAAAAAGCCGGCTGGGAATCAGACAGGATTCCGACTCCACTTCACTCCATTCATCGCACCACGCTATATAGAGAGCCCTGCCCAATAGCTTGTGAAATAATGATTTCTTGTTAAACTAGCATTTATATTAGCTACCTCTTTTTTTAACATCTTCAACAATGTTTACAGCCTCTCTGTCTCTAGTACGTACTTGGTTGCTGCTTATAAAGTTGTGTAGTGTTGATAACAATCTCTTAATAAATTGCTCCCACTTACGCGAGTACGAAGTGTGAATTCTAATGAAGGGAAAATATCGAGAGCGAAATTTATAGGTGTATATCAAACACTTTGATGTATCACCATCCTCCAAAAAGTCAATAGCTCAGAGAGAAACAAAGCTTTACGCAGTAACGTTGCTTCTGTGTTGCGCTACATATGTACTACGACTTTTCTGACTGTCGCTTGAATGACTGGGATATATATTTTCACGTGTCGGTAAAATACAAATGGAGCATTCATCGTCCATAATTCGCCATGCATCAACATTTAGTTTGCTTGTGTAGGCAGAAATGAAGGAGCCAAAACCAGCGTACCCAACTCATCATTTGCTCATTTGTCATGATTACGTATTTTTACGTGTAGTCAGCCTTTTGCTTCTGCTGTAAAGTCAACTACCATATTATACCATGGTTCATTTTCGCAGTAAAAATGCAAATTGCCCACAAATTGTAAACAAGGAATTAGGAACTTTGTCGTTACTAACTAAATACACCACAGTGTACATAATAAACTGACGACATACGTTTTAAAGCTCAATTTTCATTCCATTCGTTCTGCACCAGTTTTCGATGCTGAGCTAATGCCACGCATGGCCACGCACACCTATATTTCCTCTATAATTTTCTCCATAAAAAGTGTGCACGCAACAAATACGACTATATAACCCCAGGAGTTGCTAAATAAATGTCATCATATAGCCGGTGTCGATGGCCTTAAGTGAGAGAAAAGTCAAAATAAAGCACAAATTCTGTTTAGAACAACACATTTGTAATAAGAACAAAGCTGAAATCAAATGTTTAGTTTGATCTATCATCAAATCATCATCTCCTTTATAAAAATTCTCCTCTTCCTCTTTAGTTTATATTGCATTTTCATTGTACCCAAAAAGTTTAGCATGTTTATAAGCGTAAGGTAGTAAGTAAGTAGCCTGTCCAATTCTTCAAGTAAACCACAGCACAAGCATAAAGGATCTTTTAATGACTTTCATCAGTCATAATATGTGTCACTTTGATAAAGAATAGAGTTTTAGAATGTGAACATATGTATACCAGGATACCACTTAACTACTTCTTATGGTGACTGCTTGTCACTCTCAGAATGATTTAACGTTTTTCTTTGCACACAACTAAAATATTAGCCCAAGTTCCTTGTTGTACAGAGTCGGTCTACTTAATGTCAGAATACGATTCAGTGTATCATAATTCTTTTCTGCAAACATAAAACAGTTTTTTTGGTCTGTGAGGTCAGCATTTCCTATGAATACAAGGCAAAGTTTTCAACTCATTTCCTTTCTCTGACAACCCATGAAATTCGGTGTGGGCAAATATTATGAATTATAGTTAAAATAATATAAACTGCTCGTTGCTCATAAAATTCCTTCAAAATAGGAATTCGGATTATCATGTTTTCTAACGTAAATGAAATGTTTAAATGTGTAAACAACAAACGATTTAATTTCATGTTATTAGCAAAAATGATATTTGATTTGGTTTGGTATACATATTCACACATGGTAATGAAAACAGGTCAGAATTTCAAAAGTCATTGAGTCGCTTGTCGGCAGTAAACCCAAAATTGGAATGATGTACGAGCTTTCTCCACTTCAGTCAGTGTCAACAAGCTATACACGACATGATTCAAAGTGACAGCTTAGTTTATTACCGCATTTTGAGCACGTTGCATTCTCTCTTAATCAAATTAGGAGCGATATCACCTCATCAGAAAGGTAGCAAAGAAGCCGTTACCGTTTACAATACAGGTAAATCAATCACGTATGTAATTGTATCATAGGCGTATGCATATATAGTAGATTAAAGTGTGAGTGTGATAGCGGGGTAGATAGTTGTAGCCTGTTCCTCTCGCTGTGTGAGCGACAGTGAAAAGAACAAATGAAAAAAATCAGGTTGATAGGTTTGCTAAGACAAATTATACTAACTTTGGCTTACTTACATTCACATCGTATAGTATAGACATAAGTAGCGTAAAAGTGCGCATTATCGAGCATAAGACCTCCCATTCTTTTTTATGTGCACTCATTGAACTGATTGAATAAATACCGGTACAAAAAAGTGTGCCCTCTGCATTGCATATAATGCCGACTTCATGACGATGGTGGCGGTGATAACGTTATTAAATTAAGCTCATATGTAGAACACTGAATAAATCAATCAGATAGGAGGATGCTAGCGTTTATACCTACGTAACGTCAGTGGATAACGCTAACACTGTGGATGTTTCGTGAACTAAAAAACTGAATCAAAATGCAGTTACAAGTTACTGAGCCGACAGTTGTTCTTGTTTTAGGCTGACTCTGACTGCCAAATAAAATGTAAGGCTTCATCGAGTAATGAATAGCGTATTGATATTCATACACAGAGCCAAAAAGTGACACTGTCGCTTCATGTAAAGTAAATACTATCAGGATAAATTGGTTCGGTTCATTAACATTACATGTGTTACGCGCTTTGAGTTGACTCAATTGTTCGTGTAGAGGAAGAATATATTAGCTTAGATTTTAAGGATAAATGATCCAATTCTAACAAGAGCTGTCACTGGACATTGATATCAAAGCAGCCATATTAAATCAATATTCTCAACAACGTTCTAGTTCTCTTCAGTTTGGCAGGAGCTTAGCTGTGAGTCAACTTCAACTGATGAAGTCTTATACGTTCATTCAATACAGCGCCACACAAGCCTGTAGACCTACTGGGATTTACGTTTTGTAAAAAAAATATTACGCTTGCACTGATAATAATAACAACTCGACTCCGACTCAGCATTGTCATTGCCCCTTTCTTCCGTTACTTCGTGAAAAAATGTGTGACGAGTGAGTTGAGTAAGTCTACAAGAACAATGTTCTTTCAATGACTTCATCACATTTACAATCGTTCATTCATCATGTTTAGCAAATCTCACCTCTACCTACCCGAAGCTATAATGCGGATTTTAGCTGCGAATATCTAGTATGTACATAATTTTTAGAGAGATAATAAAAATCGCTGCATTTTATAATACATAAAACGACGATACTATCTCTTCTGACTTGTCTACCTACCTGGATATAATGATCTCTAAGTAATATGTTAAAACAGGTAAAAATGCTCATTATAATACCACAACTAAAGCATAAAACTGGATTTGCTTGCGCTGTAATACGTTCCTTATTGTTCTATGAACTGTTATTACAAGTTCACACCGGTGTTCGCCCAAATGGTTGGAAGCCGGCAGTTGTGGCTTTTATGTATACATTATACAGATACACATATGAAGTGTGTTTGCACAAACACTCATTCATATTATATAACCAATACAGTAATAGGAGACAAACAATATTATATGCTTGTGCTGTGTTGATCCTATCCACATAATGTGGCCATTTACTTATCATGTATGAGACTATTTACTGGTTACTTAATTGTGAAAGAATGTAGTGTAAGTTGCTCATGGTTTGGTACACAGTATACAATCACATTCCACCACCGAGCAAGTGCTCATAATTTACAGGATAAGGCTTGTGAATGGGATGAATCCGTCATTCCCATATGTGTAGCACTGTATATTATGTGAGGAGTGGAAATGATAAATCTGGGAGATAGCAGTTCACAGTTGGACCGTTTAGATGCTTAACCATCCATGAGTTGGGTCTTTCGTATTTAATACTTTGCTTTGCTTCCTGCCTATTGGAAATGATAAATCTGGGAGATAGCAGTTCACAGTTGGACCGTTTAGATGCTTAACCATCCATGAGTTGGGTCTTTCGTATTTAATACTTTGCTTTGCTTTTGCTTCCTGCCTATATGCTACACGAAAAATATGTATGAAATATATATGATAAAATTTGGAAATTCTGTTTTTGGGAAGTCATACTTTTAAAACCAGTAGAATAGTACACTCTGATTAATGTTATGCCATTTAAACTTAAGCAGATTTTCTCAGAATTGCTAAAAGTGCAAAGTAAGGCAGAAATTGGTCAATGGTCAATTGATTCGATAACATTATAAAAAGATAAAATGTTTTCTTGCTACTATATAATTTGAGTAATATTGGAATTATGATCATGGATAAAGTGTGAACGTGAAGCGAGATATGGGTTTTCGTTTCGTACTTGAGATAAAAGATAATTCAGTTTTAACCGTATGGATTTCATCATAAAATTTCTGCTTCAAATATAATAAAAGCGCCGGAATAGCTAATATCCGGGATGCAAGAGGTCATTCTACTTTGCTCAAAAATGGTGTGATTCATTTTCACGAGATTATAAAGGCGAATATTGTATTAGCAGTTAATTTTAATTAGGGACGTACTTCTGGTTTTTAAGTTGAATTCAACCCAGCTGTACGTACTAATCAACTAATCACTTTCCATTCAATAGTGCCTGTATAATAATATCTCTTACATCTCGTACGTGTGGTCATTGTTTCAGAGTACAATTTTATTGGGTGTTGAAAGAGGATACACCTTCCTATCACGACAGAACCAACGGAAGCTGTACTTGAGCTCCGATTTGGATCACATCCGATTCCACATCTATATTCTCATTCATTCATGGAATAATAAATGTAATATTTTCTCCAGAAATGGAACCGAGCAAGAGCAATTGGCTAGCTCACCGTTCTGAGCAGGCTTCCGGTCTGGTTACCTACAATATCCTACATACATCCGATTCTTTGTACCCAACCAGGCCATACCGGAGTTTACCCTCTGTCTTGATTCCCAATTCTACGTAAAGATTATGCATAACATAAGCTAAGCATGTATATGTACGTATCTTACAGATGTTCAAGCTACTGTTTTGGGTAGGCATGATTATGGCCATACTATATGTTGTTATGTCATACTCACAACTAGACAAATGTGTACTTATACGTGGCCTAATTTGAGAGGATGTGAAAATGCATCAATGTGAGAACACACAAACATAAATACAAAATATAAGGGCACGCACGGCTTCAGTCGAAACGATGCAGAGAGTATCAGATAATCCCGATAATGCATATAATGTGAGGGAGTATAAAATATATGCGTGTGCATGCAAGTACATTTTATATATAAGAAAAGAAGTATCCTTATATTCTGTTGTGAGACAATTTTTTTGCTCCCTAAAGAAGAGCATATCTATGAGAAAGTCCTTCACCACTTTATTCATCTCGAAGGCAAGGGTCGTTTGTCGTTCTAGTAGACGAACACGTACGTAATATTCATTCACATTTTAGCCATCCACACAGAGCTTTGCAAGGCACAGGAAACTGCTGTTGTAACTCTGTAACCGGATGACCTTTTTGATCAACACCTTTTACTTCACAGGCATTATACCAGTCATTAAATTGTATGCACTTCATACTAAACTAACGAGATGAATGAATGAATGAAAAGTGAACTGTGGCATTATAGCAACAAGTTGTGCCTGCAGACACTACACAATATATACACACTCACTTGTGTGCATCCTTACATATCGGTAGTAGTAGGAGTTGGTTTAGTTATCTGTATGTAACAGCTAACAACCGCATCATGCTCACATGCAATAAACCTATTCCATTCCGTTCTCAGCAGTTCTTCCTTTTTCATAGTTTTTACGCATAAGTAAGAGATTTTGCTTGGTTCGTTGGTATGGTATTAGCTTTTATACTTAAGCTATCTTTTTCAAGTTTGATTTGACCATTGATGAATTTCATTCATTTTGATTAAATTGCAGTTTGTATATATACACGATTATTATTTACTTATCGGCTTGCTTCCTCACAAGTCTGCCCCCGAGCGACAAAATATCTGTAGTAGCTGGTTAAATACTACATTCAATTCAACATTACAGACAACAGACAAACACAATCTCGCCTTTGCTAATGACCAAGAGCAAGTTGCAGCTATAATTATTATGCAGTGACCTTTCTAATCAGATAAGGTGCTGGGAATTGAATTCACTATAGTGCATTCAAGCAATGGGAATGTATTTAACAAACTTAAAGAGTAGATGATGCACTTATCAATTAATTTAAAAAGATAATGCACTTAAGTAAAAAAGATAAAAATAGCAACAAAACTTGATACGTACATCAGAAGACTTCCCCTCCGGTTATATTGGTTTCAATTGACCCCTCTTCTGTTGGGATATCGTCCACTACAAAAAAATAAATAGACAGGCCATAATTAGTCAATCATTCATCATTTCTATATAGTTTTTAATTATTGTTTAAAACTTGTTTGTCCTAGTCGAATGTTGTAGATTAAAAAGATCTAATGCCAATTAAATTCCATTCCATCATACGAATCATACATCATACATACAGCTTGCTTTAAACTTAAATGGATTGGCAATTTAACCATTCTTCACTCCGCCTAATAAACACATTCATCAAGAATTTGTGCCTACGTGACTGGCTATCCACATCTACAATGGTGGCCATACTACCAACTACTGCTGTTCCTGTGACATTTGGGGAGACGCAAATAAATAATTAATGCCTAAAATACATATAATATTCTACATCCTTCAATGGAAGGACATTTTTTCAATACGTACAACCTACTATATCGACATCGACACCGTCGTGTGTAGTATTATCGATTTCTGCACTCTCTTTAATAGTGGGAGCACCAGTAAATAGTGGAAGGAAACAAGAAGCAAAGCAGAATTCCTTAAAATATCAACACATTATTATTGCGGCTTAAGATATAGATACAATACTAAAATACTTATATAAATCCATAAACACACACGACACACAAGGCAAGGAGTCAACTTGCGAATTTGTTTTTGTTACATGTAAGCAATAGAAGCTAATGCATTTTCATCTATTTCCTTTTGGACTTTGAATACACACAACAAAATCTCTAGTTGGTGCTCAGTATGTGTGACTCAGTTGGTAGCAGCAAAAAAAGTCCACTCCTATTCGCTCAAGTATTCTATTCTCTTTTGGTTTGACTTCACTTGAACTACATAACTTTTCTAGGTTATCGTATACTTCAAGATACACAGAAATGTCTTCAAAGTTTGCACCAATAATGTTGGTGTTAGGTATGCAGTACTTATGTGTACACCCTACTAGTTTTGCATATGGTACAGTAATGCACACCAAAAACGTGTCTGAGACGCGAGCTCTCGGTAAGTGCTAGAGCATTGTTGATTGTAATGTAATAATAAGCAAAGTACTGTTTTTCGTGTAAAATACTTGAACTCTTAATTCATAAACACAAAATTAGGGCATGTCACATGAAGTACATTATTAAAGAAGGGGTTGCTACTCTATTCTTTCAATTTTTTGTACCGAAAAACCTTCCCTTCCTTCTTTGCATACTTCATTCGTATTTCATAGTCCATAGCATAAAATTCATTTTTGGAAGATTGAGTTTATGAAGGATATATCATACATACATATTTGGCACAGTGAGATGCACTGCAGTGCAGTGTGTACCGCGTACTTATATTAGCATTTATTGCAGATGACTTCATGGTACAATTTAGAAGTATAAAAATCCTTCAAGTTTGATTTAATTTCAAATTCATATTAGTCTATAATTTCATTCTAGACATAATATTATTAGGATAACGATAAATATAGACAGTCAGTCTTTAAGTGAGATGTTGGTCTAATAAATAACAATATACATACAAGTAATCTGTCTTGTTACAAATCCGAAGAATGAATGCATAGCATTCATATACGTTTGCACTCATATATACACACACTACTGATCTCTCAAGTCATCACGGATATCCATTGCTTCCACAAGTTACCACTTGAGAAAGATATATAGCTCATCCATCATTCCACCGGCTTTGGCCCATCGTGGGAGGCTATATATCATGTTTATATTATGAGGTACTCAACATTTTACGTATATACCGTGTAGCAAAACCATTCATAACCTCATACATACTTACCATAATATTATTAGTGTCAACAGAATTACCACAATGCACCCTCAATTTCCCTAAAGACGATGTGCTAGTAACAACAATTTCATTACAAGAAGAGGAAATCTGCCCTTTGCTTTGTTGAATATTTGTAATATAAGTATAAAGGCGTACTTTAGATTTAGTTGAAGGACCGCTTAGCTTATAGAACCGACTTTGTATCCCCTACGCGTGTGAAAGTAACAATTTATATATTAGAAAACCAAACTCTGTTTCATGTAAATTGCCTAATACCTTAGTATACATACCATCATCATGAGGAGCAAATATTGTTCATTCCTAACAAATAATTATACTTAGGGTACGAGTAACAAGTGATATTATGTGTGCTTTACATACATGTATTGAGATAAGGGGTCTATCA
>JAANSM010000429.1:0-29040 GCA_036850725.1 Orchesella villosa | reverse complement strand
CCAGCCAACCGCATATCATCTCTGAAGATTTTAAATGCATGCCGTGTATATGCACATAGTTACCGTAAGTGTACCAAAGCCCTTCACTGCTATATTAACATTGTCAAAGATGAAAAACAAAATGTACCGTAACTTATTAATAACAATTGACCATTGGAGTAAAAGAATTTTGCATTCAATCATTAAACTTTCATACTTTACCAAAAGCTCCTTCTATGCTACGTATTAGCCAAATCGCTGATCATGAGTTGCAGGCTTGGAAGTTCCCGTGTAAGTTTATAGCTTCATTATACCATTCTATTCTTTGTCATGGTTATTATTAGTGTTTTATTTATGATTGTCAATACTATTGCGCAGATAAAATGGTATCTAAATGGAAACATGCCCAAATGGATGACTCCACAAGAGCTAATAGAAGCTGGTTTTGAGGTGGATCAACATTATGTTCCTTTTATTTCCACCGGGGATTTGAAGGAAGAAGAAACTGTAAAACAGTACTACGATAGATCGGGCCAAGTTATTAGCCACCTTTTGAAAAATACAGGTGATGTGTATTTGTTTTTCTTTCACAGCATTATATAAACCTGCTTACTGATATATTTCAACCTGTGTCATTTCACTTTATTTTCCAACTTTTTCATTTTCATTTTATTCCGTTTTCTTTTTATTTCTTCAGACAAAGACATACTTATAGTAGCGCATGGCTTCACGTTAGAAGCAGTAAGCAGAAACTTGATGGCAAAGCCTTTACGATCGGCCGAGGAAATGATCGAAGTGGTTGGTAAAATTCCGTACTGTGGAATGTTAACACTAGAGCAGAATAACACCTCGAAAAAGTGGGACATCCTTCCATTGGATCAACAGCTGCAATTAAAGCACGCGTCGGCCCATAATTTTGATGCACATGAAACACTTTGTTGAATATTGTGATATGATTACATGATTAGTTTGGCATTTTGATGGCTACAAACCTGTACATTCCATATTGTACGATTCCATATTTTTTATCATAATATTTTAAGATAGTATTTTATTTGTCTTATCTAACATTGCTTATAAGATAAGATACTATTTTAATCTTACACAATGCTCTTCATGCTTATTACTTTCTTCTAAGAAGGTATAATAATAATAAAGTCAAATCAAGTCATTAACATTAACCACAATGAAATGAATTACAATTACAGATTACAGTTCAGGACAATTTCGTGTCTGTTCTATTGTTATACATCTCCAATTCGATGATACATTGTTTTGTTTTGTTTACTCGACCTTCTAGTAAGCAGTAGTTGATTGGTGTAGTGAGTAGTGTAGTCAGAACAAATCGAAAACATTTGTTTGTGGCTAACCGATTTTTCTAAGTGATTCATCATCATGTATTTTATTTCTAAGTAAAGTATGTGTTGCACTTACATGTTACTCATACTGTGAACGTTGGCTTTGACACATGTACAGCTAACAAGACCAGAAATGGAAAAGAGAAAGCTAATTAAAAGTCACAGTTGATCAGACGACAGTAGACTTCTCGTATTCACCGGTCACTGTCCGTGAGTCTACTAGCAAACTAGCGAAAATATTCCATATTCCTCGGAATCATCGTAGGTTGTAGCCTAAAACCTATTATGATTGTGTAGGTAGTCTATGGCAGATCCTTGTTAAAATTGTGATTTGCTAATTTTCCTTTTTTTACGATTCGCTGGTGTTAGAAAACAGAAAACAATAATGATGTGAATGTAGGATAACTAGGATACATACGTACGTACATGGGATGAGCTCAACATTGCTTCGAATTCCACCTCACACACACGTATGTATCAATGACATTTGATAATAATAATTGATAATGGTTGATATTTGACAAACAATCCACAATTTAAAACCACTTGTTACTTGTTACCAAACTTGTAAAATGTAAAGCCTTGTATTTTGAATTGACTTCCCGTAGTATAGAACATAACTATAACGGCAGACTTTAAATGTTTAAATACTAGAACATAAAAACATAATGTTGCTAGTTTTATGAAACCGGTGGTGTAGACAATTGCTAAACTGTTACTGAGAATGGTATTGATTTTGATGTTGAGGATGGTGAAGATATTGGTAGCTATTTGAAGAGTTTCTGTGATCATACATATTACTATTAGTAATCATTCCTGGATTTGCACTTACACTGGTGAGAGATCCGTCAGCTCCTCGAACACCATAAGAGAGCATCTGTTCTTCAACAGATCCGTATGCAATCCCTATTCCGTTGGGATTGCTAGGCTGTTGGTGGTGATACATGTTATATTGTGCTCCTGGATTAGTGACTGGTATTACTCCTCCAGGATGACTTGGGGCAGAAACGCTTGGAATGTAGGGGTTGCTATTGGCTCTAACCGGGTTCAGTATTGAATGAGAATTATGTTGCAGGTGCTGCTGATGCTGAATCACGCCTGGATTAGGTACGATAACCGGTACCGTGGGATTAATTGTACTTTGAACAGAACGAACAGGAAAAGAGGGAGTAGGAATTGTCATTGGCAATGAATGATGTATTCCCCCACCGACGTTTTGAGCCCCAAAGCTAGAGTTTTGGTCGGGAAGTGTGGCTGTGTACGAAGGAGTGGTAACAGTACCTGTAGTGCCTCCCACTGGCTCCCCTCCACTATTACTCAACACCGACGACGGGGTTGCTGATGATGGTGTCTGAGGTGCACTGCTGGACGAAGTGGACGAAGATGAGGGCGGAAAAACAAATGCGGTGTTAGAAATGGTACTTCTAGGTGTTTCTGCCGCCTCTTCATCGCCCTGTACATCAGGTATTGACGATACAACGTCTTTCAGGAAATCAAATCTTTGTTCCGCCATAATGCACTGCTTCCTATTACAATTAGTATACAATTATAGTTAATTTCATCGTTATTCATCATCTCCATCGTTCATTATCAATCATAACAATTACGACTAGTACTTAATACTTATAAATAAATATAGATAGGTTGTAGGTTATTCCAAAAAAAATCCGATTCCATATCGACGACCTTTTTTTCACGGCTACACAGGGTTCAAAACCTGAGGCCTTACTACATTTTATGTATCCCGTCACGGAACCAGAGTTGAGGCGTTTTCATATGACGAACGACAGTGGTGGATTTTAATGGAACACATAATTTTACAGGTCGGCTTTCAGGGGAATTGAAACAACCCAAATTGGGTTACCCAAACTAGACCTAGACCTAGATTGAAATCCATTATGGTGATTGTTGTCGTCGTAAGTCGTATGGAAACGGCTCAAGCCTCAAATCATCCCTGCCCGTTGTGGTGATATGGTTAATCGGTGTAATAAACCGAATGATAAATAATGCCAATGTCAGAAAAGCATAGTTTCATTTCAAATCAAAATACTTGCAACGTAACATGGATGACGGATACTCACAAGTGAGATGGGGTAAGAGTCTTCGCATTCCTTGAATGTGTGACACCTTCAGCTTTTTTTAAAAGCGATTCCACAAAAAGTTCCAAAGCTCGGGATATAATTACAGGAACTGCTTGGGCAACTTTTCCGACTTCTTCATCGCTCTGCATGATCTTTTTTATTCTAGCCTGTATCACAAAGCATAACCCAAATATTACTTGCTTGGCTCTATTGTGCATTCATGCCAACATTACTATTACTATACACTATACATCATTACAAAAACAAGACAATTAAGACAAGACAATCAACAGTCAGTAGCTTGGGTAGCTTCACGAGACGGTCAACGGTTGGCCGTTCGCCTTCGCCGTTGCGTTAACTGTTAAACAGTAAACTGCAAACCAACAGTTTCTCCCACACTCCCACTGTGGGAGTGTGAGAGTCCCACATAACAAAACAATTCATCAATTCACTAAATTCCCTACCAAAATTGCTTGATTTAAATGTTTTGATAATAATACTAATGCTGAAAGTTTCAGTCTGAAACTTGACTAATACTAATACAATTGACAATACTGATAGTGGTGACAAATAATGAAGACTCAAAATAATAATCCCATCTGAAAATCAAATCAACATAAAGGACGCAAGAGAGATTTCAAACTTTCCTTTTTCATTTTTGACTGACAGACAGACCCTGAACACTGAACACCTTCAACCTTTAATTAACAACTCCACACATATGAGGTCGGAGTGCAGCAAATCGGACGCAGGTTTTTTTTTCTAAGTCCTTCTCGTTGTATTAAAGTTAAAGGTTTGGTTATGTTTGGTTATGTCTAGCTTACACTAACCAAGCCCGAAAAAAAACTTTAAAAAAACCTTTAATACAACGAAAAGAACTTAGAAAAAAGCCTGCGTCAGGTTTGCTGCAATCCGACCCACATATGACCCAGTATTCAGCATTTGCATTTTAACTGCATGACAGACACAAAACAGATTACATTACGACAGACAATGCGCCGTTATAAATAAATTACGGAGACAGTAATATTGATAATAATAATACTGAAATAATGAAATGTGATTATTACAATTTACAACTGACTGACAAAAGTTGACAGTACACAGTAACATAACTATAACTTACAGGAGGAAATCTCGCGTTATACTTTTTCTTTTTACTAGGCATTTCGGGGGTAATCAATCGCGGTTACAGCTCAGGATGACAGTGCAGTGACAGTAAACAGCAGAGGCCGTAATTTGCAATAATTACAAATTCGATCACAAGCGCAATTGGCAATACCAAATACTTGTGACCTGAAAACCTCACAGTTCACTGACTAGCTGTCAGCAGCCCTTTCGCCTTTCCCTTTGTTGTTTGTAGTCAGCAGTGGTATGGTTGATGGTTGATGATAGCTGTGTCCAGATATGGATGATGGATGACGACTCTTCCTCCAGCCAGTTATTGTTTAACTACATAGAAACAAACAAAGAACTTTAACTTCGACATTTGGCATTTGTACGGGTTAGTATGAAGATTTAGTTGAACCTTTTGATCTTCCCACATTCCCTTTTCACCTTTGTATAGACAATTGACAATAAGCGATAAATAAATGGTACGGTACATCCAACCAACAACCAACCAAACAAACCCTCATCTCACTCATAATCTCATCACTCATGCCAGTAATGAATAATCGCTAACCAAACTTGTGACTTAACACTAACTACAATTGACAATGTGAAATGTTGCTCAGTCTCGTTCTCTTCACTCTTACATCTTATGTCTTATCACTTACCATAACCTACCATTACACATTTACAATTTATGATCAGATAGATAGGTATGTTGTATGTGCTAGGACATGCCATGTCAGAGATGACATACAACTTATTGCTTATAAATAAAAGAAAAAAAACCGACAATGCACATGAAGCCAACAGCTGACCTACTGACCTGTCACCTGTCGACAGTATAAATATTCAAGTCAAGTAGCATAATTTAAAGTTTGCATTTTTATATAATCAGCAGTATCAATTATGGATTATTTGTGATTTGCAGTAACCAGTGCAGTAACTGTTAACTGTTAACTTACGGTTACAGTTGCCAGTTACAGAACTTGGAAGTGTTAAATTAACTAAATGAAAAAGATCGTAAAAAATCGATCTTTCGAATCGTGAATCGAACACGAAAAACGGATCAGCAACGAGCATTCAACATTCACGACTAACCTAACCTGTATGTCATTACATTATGTGGCTCGGCTGTTGTTGTCAGGTTGTGGAAAACAGTGACTGTTGACTGACTTTCAACTGTGACTAGCTAGCTGGAATGGTGAATGGAAACTGCATAGATGACAGAATGAAATGAACAAGGCACTTGTCACTTGTTTGCTTTAGGCACATTTTTCTGTCACTACCTTCAACCTTTGTCACTTGTCATTATATTGTATATTGAAAATTGCCCGTAATATGCAATAGTTGTTGATTATACAACGGTTAGTTCTCTTTTCTCTTCTACATTCTACTACTGACTACAACCAACTAACCTTATTGTTAAAAGGTGCTAGAGAATTGATAATAGTAATAGTTTAAAAGTTAAATGTTAAAAGTTGTAACCCGAATGATGAACGTTTGTTTACAATTTTTTTGATGAAGAATCATTTGATTTTGCTGAACTAATACTGGTACATATGATATACACTAAGATCTCGGATACTTACCAGTGTTTGTAGTAAAAAATTCACTTGTTCTGTATATAACAATATTATGCATTAGATGTTTGTTAGATGCTAGTTTATGATTATAAACATCCTCTTTTTATTCTGTGAAAAGCTTTTACATTTTAGTTCTAGAGGGCTAAGCACAAGCAAAGATCAAAGCTTCCTGCCAAATCCACAAATTTTTCTCATGCTATTGGCATCAGATGGTAAGCTCCGTTTCCATCCTTTTTTTACTACCCATCTAATTGCGCTGATGCATGATGTTGATGTTGATGCAAGCAACTGAAGACCAAGCAAACCTGCTAACCAAACCAAACCCAACAGTCCATGGATTGGGCGGGGGTGGGACACTACTATTATGTAACTTTTTTGCTAGACAAGCCGAAACCCGTTCTTTGTACATGGCCTAAAAATTATGCACAAATCTTTATTTAGATAAGTCACGATAAGATGTATGTGCGTGTGCGTGGCGTGGCATAATAATATGCACAATCGTTTGCTAAGAAATCAGTAATCTTTCAGAAAATTTAAAATCGACTTCGTAAAGTTGGAAGATTCTCAACTCAACTACACATTTTTGACATTTATGAAAAATCAGATATTTTAGTTGAATTCGACTCACAATGATTCTTGGGGGAAAAATCGGTGGGGTGTCTCGACTGACAGTGCTTTTCTTATGGAAGATATTTCAAAACTTTATATTCCCATGAAGCCAAATTATATTTAATTTTCGATAGTCGAGCGCGGTAATCTCTATATCTGTGGTTGATGATAATGCTCATTGAATGAGTAAATTAACGCAGCGAAGCAAGTTTATGGGAATGAGATTATGGGACTAGCGTCCGAAGCCGTGTTCACTTTTTTATGTATAAAGCATAAAACATCTCTGGGTAATAGGTATGTGTTTTGATGCATTGCACGAATCGTACATGGGAATGGAGAAGTTAGAGCAGGAAGAATGTAGATACTGGGTAGTCGGTGCCACGAGATAGTTGGCTCATACTTGCTGTGTGTAATTTAGCCTTAGCATTTTTTTGCCGGGTTCGTTACTTTGTTAGCTATTTTCAACGACTCGCGTTGCTAAGGTCTAAGGTGCACGCTATTGCTCGCCAACTATCTCGTGGGACCGACTACCCAGTATGAGCGAGCCTGTTATAAGGGTTTCCCTTATGAAGTAAGGATAAGTTGAGGAATATGGTAATTGGTGTGTTCTCTCGTCTCCTCACTCTCACTCACACTCATGTAAGTTAAAAGTAAGAACATGAAGGATGCATGCTAACATAAACATGCAAACCAAACTCTATGTTATAATTAAGTAGAAATATGGAACGATGATTCCACTACAAAATAATCATACAAACTAAAGGTACGTGAACCATGACGTTGGACAGCGTCTGGCACGTCCGCACTCCAGTATAAAAGACGAGTGGAATAACCACTCGCGGGGAACATTATTGTACTTCGATTATGCCAAGCTGGTGTGAACCGGGATGAGACTTCCCCGTGACTCTAAGGGACAGAGTTATGTGTTCACTCCACTTGGGGAATAAGGATGTATTAATTCGCTATGTTTAAATAATGCCGTGACTTGTACAGTTTCAGAGAGAATCTTTCAGTTTCGAATCCCACTTTCCTTATTGCGTAGAGATACGTGTCGTTCATAAACGCACTACCCTACACTGTGTATATCAAGCAAGTAATGAATGGTTCAGGATTAGCTTTCCTTCTACGAGTTTCAGTGTCGTTTGCTAGATGGCTTTATTACATTAAATGCAAATCATATTAACCTTGTATTTTCACCTGTTAACCTACAACAGCTGTCGATAGAAATAAGAGTTGCCTAACACCATTGTCGCGGTGCTAGTATTAGTAAAAAAAATTTAAAGGTCCGGCAAAGGGCCTAAACATCTTCAGACAATGTCTGAATTGAGGTTTTAAATTAGGCTTAAGAATAAGAATATAATTTGATTTTAAACTGGAAAGGGACAGTAAACCTTGTAGTAATAGTAGTAAGGTTCAACTACAGTAATCCAGTGAGTTAAGAGCTGCGTTTCCTATATTTTACCATAATTTATTGTGATTGTGAATACTATTGATTACAATAATAATAATAATAACTTTTTATGGATGTAGATTTTCTGACAGCAGTGCTAATTTCCTGATAAAGGTCACGTATCTATCTATTCCTTTCAGGAAATTGGCTTGATTTATAAATTCATTATCCTGATGAGCTGTGTTAGGTGTATTTGGAAAGGGACAAATTCCAAACACGGGAATATTCACACCTCGAACATAGCGTCCATCTGTTGCGGCACTAAGAATGTTGGGTGGACAAGTGATATTCCTGAAAATTGAAGTTAGAATTGAAATTAGATTTCCCCGTTACCCGTTGGCCTATGACTGATGACCAAATGCATCACTATGGTCACTATCTCATTCATATGCCTCATCGTTCGGTTCTTACAATTCCCGACAGATATCCTGTACCGCGGTCCACCAAACGTTTGAGTCATCAGGAGTGGTTCGCCCAGCCTCCATAGATTTTAGGATGAAATTCAATGTTACTTCATTTGGACTAGAACCTAATTGTGCCTCTTCCGTTATATTTAATATCATGTTTTCAACGTCCGTGAAATTCCAATTGGGCTGTAACCAAATCCTCATATCAAAGGATGCCCATACTTCATTGGGGATTATGTTGTCACCTATTCCACCCTAAACTCGTTTGAATTAAAAATTTATTGTATTATATCGAGCGACCATTAAAATGCTGCATAAAATAGAATTCCACTAAAAACTCAGTTCTAATTAGGTGTTAGGTTACATTTATTCGCCACTTTCATTCAAAATTTTTTTTGAGCCATCCTGTGGATGTAATCCCCCTATTGCACAAGTTAAATGAGATCATTTCAACTGCAACGGTACACTTATCAAAATATTCAATGTATTGTTCAGCCCGAGACCGAGAGCCCTGGCGTATGCTAACTGTTACAATAGCAACGCGGGGTGCATAAGGGGGAACGTGAGCAGGCTTTCGCAAATGTAACATAGCATGGTAGCCAGGGCTCTCGGGTCTCGGGCTTGACAATACTTGGGAAAAAGGGAAGTTACCAAACAAGCATTTTGATCCACACTTTCTCAATTTCTCAATACAATGTACGAAGAAAATTCATTTCACAATATATGTACGCAAAATAATTCCTCATATACAAGTTAAAAGAACAGCAAATTACCCCAAATCTGACCAAGTTCAATGAAGTTAGTTGGTCAACTGTAACGTTAGGGGTTTGAAGTTTTTGAAATTCAGACTCTCGATAAGCCAAAAGTTTATCGATGACTACTTGAAGCCTCTGTGCAGCAGTGTATTCCGGTAGGGTTGACGCGTGACTAGCAGCTCCTCTGGCGGATATATTGAATTCTAAAATTGTATTAGAAGCAGAAAACAAGGAATATTTTTCAATGTTTACCACATAATTCACTTAAATTCAAACAAAAGTTTACAAGTTACAGAAACTCTAGCTATACAAGTAATAGAAGGCTAATATTTTGGTTGTAATAACATAAGGTTGCTTGATTTTCACGAGCTAAAAATTGAATTTTTCACAACGCTCCAAATCCGCTCGGAAAGTGGAGGAAACAAAATGTGGAATTATTTCCTGAGCGGAAAATCCTGATTTCCCTTGTGCGTTTCACATTTCTTTCCTCTAACCAATATGCACTTCAGAGACATAATTTGAACATAAAAGCATTTTTTGTCGGTTATTTCCATGGATATCCAGTTTTCACACATCGTCCGTGAAAAATGTACCGTCGTTCGAGCAACGGCTTCGTGAAAAAATCCATTTTTAGCCTGTGAAAATATCTCCGTAGAAATTTTTTCCCTAAAAAATATTGTGAGGTGCATACCAAAATTGAGAAAACTGGGGGAATTTTTCACTTTTGCATTTCGTAGGATAAGTATGTACGTGCATGGCAACCTGACCTTTATTACGTGGAACCTGGAACGGCAATGCATTTACACTGACGATTATTGAAAACTGGATATCCATGGAAATATCCGACTAATATGTGCATTTAGGTTTAAATTATGTATTTGAACTTTGAAGTTCATATTGGTTAGAGGAAAAAAATGGGACGCACAGGAATAATCAGGAATTTCCGCTTGGGAAATAATTCCACGATTTGCGCTTCCTCGACTTCTCGAGTAGACTTTTAAGTTCGAAAAAGGGACAAGTCGATACATTGCCTTGCTGTCAAAATATTTAGAGCATATGTGTATGCAAGTGGTTCTGACAAAAATTGACTATAGAGGGGCCAATTTAGGTCTGCATTAGGTGACCTGATCTTCAATACCTCCATTTGCACAGCCTGAAGTGGAAATGTCAGGTAACCCGACAATTTGCATAATATATTATGAAGTGATTGGGATACTTCCATTTCCATGATTACCGGTTGTGTTGTCGGGAGAATTAAAGGTTAGAGACATCATCGTACTGACCCCTCCTCTTAGATAATGGCAGTTTCCATAGTGAATTTTTATGTCAGAACCACTTGTGTTGATGTACAATTGCAATGTTGTGTATAGTTATAGTTAGTTAAATGTATAAACTTACGCCAAATGGATTTCTCTGCGTATGTAATATGAACCATGCTTTCGCTATCAACTGGAAACCCTTCATCGATGTCAATTCCTACGTTGAGATTTTTGAACTCGTCCGTCTTCACGAATGGTATCATTCCTCTTAAACCTCCTAATTCTTCGTCTGAATATGTTGACAGACAACCGTGATGAAGCCGTTGAAGCGCCATGTATCAAGTATCGATCATATTATTTAATATTTAATTTAATTTATATCAACTGAACGTGAATCAACTGAATTATGCTTTATTGAAACTCAAAAATGGTTTACATTAATCACTTTAGATGTAAGTTAATTATATGGAGGCCCTAAATTGTAAGTACATCCATACAAAGCTTACATCTCAAAGTAATTAATGCTTCATACATACCGGGCATTACTGACAAATGAATTGTTCGGAGGGGCTGAAACCCGGAAGCTTTTAGTCTACGAATTGCTTCGAGCTCGGCAATCGTTGTACTTTTCATGTCACTAGCACCGCGTCCAAAAATATTTCCAGCGTCATCTTTATACGCTTCAAATGGGTGATACTCCCACTTTTCCTAAAATATGAAGCACAAAAAACTCTGCATGTTGTACGATTACATTTTCACTTTTATATCATCAATTGGGTAGGAAGGAAAAAGAAAAATCAATGGAGAGAATTATCCCCATTTTCCATGATAAAATGGATATGGATTTACGGATATAGCGAAGCAACTAGCCTAGTTTTATTTGATTAAGCATGTCGAAATTTCTTAAAATACTGATTTCAGCGTACTCAGTGATGTTTTGAACTTTTCCGCCAATAACTAATGAATTCTTTGGCGAATTCAAAAATTACTAGCACTATCTGATTAAGTGTGCCAAAAAATCCCTATGTACTGATTTTCAGGTTAATCAATCAGTGATTTTTTGAATTTTGCAGCCAATAACTTTCGAAATAGTTGGCCGATTCAAAAACTACCAACACTAGTTAATATGGCATGTCGAAATATCCCTACATACTGATTTTCAGCGAATTAAGTGATGTTTGGAACTTTCCCGCCAATAACTTTAGAAATAATTGAATCAATCCAACATGCCAGAATACTTTTAAATACTAAGTGTCAGGCAAATCAGGTGATGTTTTGAATTTTCAATATCATACTATTTTACATCTCATCATATATATATTATATATTTTTAACAGTCAATAGACGTGTCCACAGTTGATGTGTGATTTTTTTGTGTAATTAGTCATGATTTCTGATTCAGAGCGGTTTTTATTCATATTGTAATTTGTATGCTGAGGGATACCGTCTGAGTTGCGGGGCAACGTTACTAAACCGGTGTTAACTTTGTGGCAAAGTTGCTTTTCCAGCTTCCAAATCAGGATAAAACACGTTAAGTCCCGTAAACTATAGTACCATCACCATCTCGCGTCTTATTTGCGAAGCGTCCCTATTGTTATACGAATGTATTGTGAATTATGTAATGATATTGATGGATTACTGGTTCTGCGGCTACAACATCCATATGCGAGTTGAGCAAAACTGATTTCAAGGAGGGGTCGCTTCCGTTCCATGTCATCCACAAAGCAAAACGATTGGGTTCTCCAAGGTCAAGAAGATTAAAATCTAATCCTAGTTCGTCGGCGTATTGTCGCAACCAAGGAATAACTTGTTCTGTTAAAGAGAGAGGCGGCCATACATAGATGGACATGATTTATCAGCCAATTAATACAAACACAAAACTACTTGGTGGACATGATAAGTGATTGGGAACTACCGTATCCGGCGTCAGGATTCGGATGAGCCGATGCGAATCGAAGGTAAGTTCTCAGATTAGTCACCGCTGGATCTTCTTGGAAGGTATTAGGAAAACTGAGACATGAGCTTGAAAAGTAAGCAACCATCAAAATTAATCTAGAAGAGCTAGGAAAAGTCATCGTGCGTAAGTTCTGTTATCTGATGTTTATGTCAGTGCTATTCAAATAGTTTCCAAATTGTGAGTGACCGTATTGGAGAAACTTTAAGAATATAAGTAGTAGAACAGAGTCAATCGTTGCTACTGATGGTCATGAAAAAGCTGATGGTGATGATTAGCCAACTAACCGGAGCACATGATGAAATAAAAATCATATACGAAGATGAAAAAAGTTGCTGATAACCAAAACATGATAATGATCGGTAACTACTCTGATCTGATTGTTAATATTATACTTCATTTATCTTATCGAATAGAATATAACACGAAAGGTTGTGATACAGAAAGCAAGCAATACTATATCCCTATTCCCCCTGTGCAGCTAACATTTACTCACTAGTCTTCTGACATTCTTAGTATTCTTACTGGTATTACAAGCCACAGTTAGAAGTACATTTACATGTGAGTGTTTTGTAATGCATTTGACATTTCAATAATTGTAGTCTCGAAGTGTCTACCAACTTCGTACTGCTTTCTATCGAATGATGCTGATGCTGCTGGGATGATTTGAAAGTAAGACTGCGAAGAATTATGGTAGATATAGTAGTTCAGGACATTGTCATCGTGTACGAGTAGGTATAGGATGTATTATAGAATAAATTGAGCACAAATTCAAAATTACATTTCTGTATTCCTTACGTTTTTCGATTTCATTGTCTAGGTATTCTTTGCTAACCTCCGACAAGTAAATAACTAAATCTAACCAAACCTCCTGTTACAAGACGAAACTCTTCAAATTATCAATCCTTATACTCAACTTATGTTAGTAGTAGTAGTATCGTAGCATTAGCATTGGTATTCATTTCGAACCAAAGACCCCCCTCTTCGCTGGTTGTATGGGCGCCTACTTCTTCCATTTCGCCGCCACCTTCTACCATTTCTCTGCCTACTAGTAGGCCACCTTCTTCTTACATTTCTGCGCCTACTTCTACCATTTCTCTGCCTACTAGTAGGTGAATCTACCATTTCTCTACCTTCTAGAAGGTGCATCTACCATTTCGCTACCTTCTAGTAGGCCACCTACTCCTACCATTTCACTGCCTACTAGTAGGTGAATCTACCATTTCTCTACCTTCTAGAAGGTGCATCTACCATTTCGCTACCTTCTAGTCAAACTGTCTATTCTATGGAGTTTGTGTTTATGTACACAACCTGAGCTGTGCTTTGCTTTTGCTGCTGATGATGATGGTACTGTATGTATATCTGTGAACACATCTCAGGAACTACTGCATTGGATGACATGAGGTAAATCGACAGCAGGTCAAAAAGCAATTTGACAGGAATTCCAGAACCATGAGCCCAGACATGGGGAAATGTTACATGCATTTTAACTGAAAAATATTATTTTTTCACATTTTCACACAAAATCAACAGCTTATCATAGCGAAATGGTTTTCGCATGTATTATTGTGTATTGTGAGCCCAGACATGGGGGGATGGGGAAAGGTTACATGCATTTTAACTGAAAAATATTATTTTTTCACATTTTTACACAAAATCAACAGCTTATCATAGCGGAATGGTTTTCACATTTATTACGTACCTGAATTTTAATTTAGCAAGTTATGATTTTTCCTACTTTTCTACTATTAGATTTTTTTCTACGTCAGATGAACAGTTTATTGTAACAGTAATTTGTAGTATACGTTACTTTAACGGTAGTACATACAACATTTAGTCATCAGCCATCATCATTACAAAGCTTAGCAACTGGAGTTAATTTTTTATAGCTTTTGAAATGAATTAATTGTAATAGAAGTCGAACTGTTTCATATTTATAAAGTAAGATATAAAACTTCCATCATACAAGAACCTTTTCTTCTTAAAAAATAATGCAGAGATGTGCAACAAACACGTTTGTGGTGCTAGGCAATGAGCTTATGTTGAATGCCTTTGTTTATTTAAAAAAGTGCAAGTTAAACAAGAGGTATGATTAAATTTTCGTTTAGTTTTATTTATGATAGAAATATATGAAATAGTATTACAGTACATTTACACTGCTATTATAACCATTGATGTACAAGAAATTAGATGAAGCTACGGATCACTTTCCGTGATTGTGTATTTCCAAGTGTAGGAACATTATCCCCGACTACTAAAAATTTGTTTGACAATAGTGCATTGAAAATGAAAAATGATATTCGTCCGTGTTCTAATAATGGAAACGGCTTGATTTTTTAATAAGCGTATTTGCTAAGATATATGTAGCAATGCACAATGTACAATCCTAAAGAGAGATCTATTTATACTGAAGGACAGTTGGACTGAACAAGTGTACATACCCACTTTGTGCATTGCTAACCTAAAACTATACTTTGTAATTTATGGCTAGTTTACTAGCATTATATTTAATACAGGAAACCACGGTTTTGGAAACCCAATCAAATAGTACACTGCTTATTAAAGATTTTGTTGGCGTTCTCTCTCACGCCGAACAGCGGCAACCTCAATTGAATCAGAATAAAGATTGCGAAAAAATTTGTAAACTTGCATTATGAGTTGTGGAACTACTGTACAGATAAGAAGAATGATAATAGCCCACAGCATGATATAAATGTCAGTTGGAGGGTCGCATGTTCTAGAACCAGCAGCTGGTCTAATCATTTGATTAACACCAGCAGCAACTGCAGCAACCGGAGGTAAGTATTCCATTTTGTAGAAAATGTACATAATAGCAAGCGATTGAATCCAGTCCCATGCTACCGATGCTGCTGTGTAAAGTGTTGGAAGAATATTAAATTGTGGATAATTAGATCCAGTTTCAGGGTCATATTGCGGGTTAATAACCTCCTCACTTCGGGTAAAAACAGTTTTTTCTACACCATCATCCCCATCAGGCTTCAGGTCCTACAAAATCAAGTATTTTAGAAGATATTAATGTCGTATTTCTTTTTTGCACTTTCACCAGCCCATTACCGAAATATTTTAAACTTACTTTCAATTCAGAAAATTGTATGGGTAGTAAAGTTTCAATTAAAGGCCGTCGTTCTTCTTTACAGGGTATTTCGGAGGAAGACCCCACGAGTCGGTTATTCCAAAATATCTTGCAGGATGTACAGGTCAGCGTGAATCGGGTACTTCCAATCTCCAGTGATTTGGAAAAATATATTGTTTCCCCTGGGCAACGTATTTCTATCCCTTTAGATGGTAAATGAATACCAACGTAAACATCGTCAGAAATTTTGGCGATATCCGGTATAGCTCGTTTGGTGCATTGTAGTTTGCAATTTTCTTTGATTAAATCGGCTGAACTTCCCTTTAGCAATATGGCAATGCAAATTGATGAAGTATCCATATCTGTTGACTGAAATTTCAATTTGAGTTAAGTAAATGGTATCGCTTTAACTTAACAATATTGCGTTTTTAAATTAAATGAATACTAACAATAGCGTTAATTTATGTTTTTAATTACAATAGGCAGACGGCAAAGGCCACTTGAAACTTCGCAAGAGTCTGATTCCAGCTCAGTTATTGGAAAGACATCGTGTGAATTAAGATCTTTTATGACATGTGTAGCAGGAGTCTCCAATGAGCAAGTGTAGTCATGGTGAGCAAACTGGATAGGCTTATATTCAAAAACACGAAATGCAGCTTGTTTTTTGCGTAATGGTATTCCAATTTTCACAAGTCCGCCTTAAACAGTAAAACAAAAACTTCCATTAAAGAAAGTAATTTATATACTCGTGGTATGTTGGTATAATTTTTCGGGTTTTCTGTTTACCTTTAGAATCGTAGATGCATTCGGCAATTGAGAATTTGTACAATCTGAAGGCTTCTGATGAAGAGAAAAGAAGTGATTTGTCTGCAGGCATCTGTGGTTCTATTTCCCGCAGCTTGTCACTCAAAAGCGAGACTGGAATAAATGTAGGGCTAATTTTTCCAGACCTACAGTCCGAGAACGCCTCGAAATGCAAATTGTATACGTTGGAGACGTACATAAGGCGGGTCATATCCGAAAATAGTGACTGTTGCATCAACACCATTTCATTAAACCCGAGCATATTGTTTGATAGTTCGTAATGATTATTTTGTAGTTCTTGAATTGTGCGTTCTACATCGTCAGTCTTCTTCAAAACATCAACAAACAGTTTTCGCGTCTCAACCTCAAATTCGCTAACCTTTTTGGATAAGTCAGTGAATATTTTACGATCGTCCGGAGATGCAGCCCTAAATGCTGCTAGTGTAGAAAGAATTCCATTATCGCCCGTGAACAATCCTTTAAAGAAATCCTGAAGCTGATTAACTAATCCAATTTTTGATGCAAATTTCATTGCGGGAATTAAAAAGGGGATCACCGCCCGCTTTTGTCTATGTGTGAGAGATTTCGCTCCTCCTGTTTCTAATATCTTTCTAAGGGCGAGTTTTAGCTCTACGTCCGACACGTACTCATATCCAGCAGCTTGTTGAGTTTCCAGGTTTGGGGAGTCTGAAAATACATCTACTGCGGGCACCGCATCAAACCATTTGGGCTTTATGTTTACCGGTTCATATGCGTATTCTTCCTTCAATCCTTTGGTAGTTAAAATTCTTGAAAACAATATACCATGATATTGATTATATATTTATTAAATTAATAAGCAACCTGTTGCTTTATCTCGTAGTGCATGTGAATTGATAAATACCTATTTGTGACTTTCAGGGCACCCTGAACGTCCTTCAACGCTTCTTTGGACTCATCAAAAATTGTACAAATACGGGTGTCTACACTAGCACTGCATTTGATATCAGTAAGGCTTGGGGGTTCCGGGATATCTGAAAAGTGAAACAAAATATTTTGAGATGTGACTGTGAAAAATGTTGGGCATAAAAAGGAAGAAACATTGTGATTAAACCATAATTTTAATATAGAGGTTCATGTAGTTGATTGTAATCATTGATTGAGTCCACATACCTGACAATACCCATTCACAACTCCCTCGAGATGGTACAATTGATCGAAGAAATACTACCTTAAGTTTAGTATGGACAAAATTTCTGACTGAGCAATAACTTTTCTAGCACCAACTAATTCTTAATGCCCCAGTTGCGACTCGTTTGACATTCAAAATTTAATGTATGATAAATTTATAAGTCTTAAATTTGATGGCGCTGGTTCAGTATTTATTCACCTAAGCGTTATATATATGAAGCTAGCTGATTCGTATTATTCGGTACTAGGTTGAGTCAAGGATCTTAAACTAAATGCTTCCATATAGTAAGCCACAGTGAGACGGTCTTTCTACCAGGATAGCCAGCGAAGGATAACCTCGAAAAAAACTGAGACGCAATCTGTAAACGGGAAGTATATAGAATATTGGGCTTGTCGAATATCCAAAAACTGATGGCTAAATAGTGGAAATGATTAATTTTAATTTTACTTAATAATCAAACACTCACAATCGCTACAATTGAAACTTGAAAGCAACTCACTTCTTCAGCGATAGGTTGCATCCCATGGCTTCTAGCGGGTCCTCAATTCTTCATGTACAATAATGATGATGATAGCATTAAGTTTTGGAGTGTCAGCTAATTTGAAAAAAATTGAGAAAAACGTATTTTTTCTTATCTTAATCTAAAATGCCAAACTACTAGATAAAGATAATGAGATTTATCGATGTGAGATATATTATATTTTGAAGATTTATGTACTTGAAACTATTAATCAATACACCTGCAAGGATTCTTCATATGATAAATGACGACCATGTGGATCTTTCGCATACTACCTACTAAACTACAAGTACAAGACTACAAGGTGGAGTGAATATATGGGGTGTTCTTACGAAGACCACTCAGAATGAATCAATTGCTCAAAACGTGTGACTCTATAACAATCGTGTTCGATTAGGGTACAAAATTATAATTTCCATTATTTTCTATGATCAGTTTTCGAAACTATTACTATGGAATATAGGGATTTTGGACAAATTCACGATTCTATATACCTTCCGCTTACAAATTGCGTCTCAGTCGCTTTTCGAGGTTATCCTTCGCTGGCTATCCTGGTATAAAGCCCGTCTCCCTTCGGGTTACTATATGGAAGCATGTAGTTTAAGATCCTTGGGTTGAATGAGAAAACTGGGAAGTCTTAAGATACACCTTAGCCATGGGAGACATAGAGAAATCATTGCCCTTTATTTGAGAGAGGAAAATCAAATACCATAGCTTGTGTTTATGCAACTTGCCTAGTAAAAACAAAAGCAGATGATGAATGTAGCTGTGTTCTGAATTGCTACTGCGTACATATCAATGTCAAATAGCGATCTCTTTGAACCAATAACCCCTTAGAAGTTAAGTTTTACTAATATCAAGGCATTACTTGCGTCTTAATAGACCTGTAATTTATATATTAGTTGTAGTTGTTGTAGTAGTAGTTGAAACGTATCGAACTTTTGTTACTTACTATGGTAATAACCTTGAAATTACATGAAACAGGAGTTTCAAAACTTAATAAATCACAAGTTTTTGTTTAATTTGCATGTTGGATAACATGCAAATCACCGACAAGGTAATCAATCTTTATTCAAAACTACTAGGTTATTCAAAACGGCTCGTTTGATGGCGCTATTTAACGCAATAAGAATCATTTGTGAAATTTAAAGTTCGGATGTGAAAACGTCTGATTTTCAAATGTTTATAAATAGAAGAATTTTGTAATTAAATTTATATCGTTACCTAAACAATACGACGCTTTTAATAAAAACTTGCACTGCAATGCAGGAAAGCATTTGTATTATGTAGTTTTGTCGCAGTCAGTAGACGTCCTGCGCATGTGGCGGTTAGATGTTTCCGAACACATTCTCCTTTTGTCAATAATTATTTTAATTAAATCTCGCATGCATTTATTTTATAACGTTACCAGGAATAAGGAAGAAAACCGGCTGTATCTCATCGAATACCTCCACAGATTCGAGTGGGGTAATCACCGCCCCCCGACTCAAAATGACCACTGGTTGATCCTCATTTACTTCCTCAATTCTCAGAGAAATTGTGCTGCAAAAATCAGAAATGTAACCTTAACAATTGACACATTACAGCAAATATTACTTCGTTCAACAACAGTTTATTACTGTTTTAACTTAATAAAAGTTTTTTTTGACATTTTATTAGCTCAGTTACCCGTGGAACACAATAGTGAGAAGCAAAAGGCTTCTGGTAAAGACGGAAATAGCCATTTCGAAAAATGGCTGCCTCTAGCACACTATATCCAACACAAAACTACCGTTTATGCTTCACTGATATCAAGTACTGTACACTGATTTCATGCACCAGATTACTACATCAAAATGTTACACAAACTGTCGGTAAGAAAAGATTAGCAACGTTAGAAAGTTATCCACTAAAACTTTTAATTATAATGTTTCATTGAAGGATCAATAGATAGGTGAATAATTAATAAACTGTAATCAAGATAGCCAACACAACAGTAGGTACGGTTTACCAGACGTTAATTAAACGCTTCAATACAGTATTTAAATGTGCACAGAAACAATGTGTAATTAACACCTGTTCGAGATTGTTATATTGTCACTAAAACTAGGAAAATTAGTTTATCTTTCTTTAGTAGAGTGCTTTCGAACCCCTTAATACAATTAAATATAGGAATGAACTGTAATGATTAATTATTTTACTTCACAATAAAATTCAATTTGAATTGAATTCAATTTCGAAAAATTTGTGCTAAAAATTCACTTTAAAATGAAAGGCAGAAGTACAATTGCATGAAGAGCAAGCAACGTATAAATGACGACTGGTCAATTCTGATCTTCAGATAATCCCTTGTTCTACTTCAACAAACCCTTTATTCTCTAGATCAGAGTAGTGTGTTAAAGTTTTATTCTTGTTCGAATGTGAATGTATACTTTGGTTTTTGTGGCTAGACACTAGTTATAGTGCCCGATTACCTGATATAAATGAATGCAATGTGTCATGTATACTAACTACAGTACTAAAGAACAAAGCTACTGTAACCTCGATTTATGTGTATTTATATATGTGTGTTTTTACCACGCAGATTTCTTTGTTTTTCAGACTTCACTGGAAAGGATGTCTCACAAACTCCAGAAACTTCCAACCTGCAACATTCTTTGTTTTGTATACATGTTGAGGCTTACAAGACGAAGAACCTACTCTCCAAGGAGATTTGTGAAGGGGTTTGTGTCAACAAGGTACAATGTACTGCAATGTACTACATGATCCTAGTGTAGTGATACAGTTTCTAATTAAAGTAAGGGCCATATTCGCACTGCCGTGTATTGCTTTATGCCATACTACTGTAAAACGTGACGCTCCACTAAAGCAATCTACGACAAACTGTATAATAAGTAAGCATCCCGTGATATACGCATCTATATGCATATCCTACATATTTTTATGATACATGAAGCAATGCAAAGTTATTACAACCTATTACATTAAATAAGCGGTTTTATAACAATGTAACTGCACCAATGTGCCAGTTGCATCCTTGTTCGAAAGTGAATGCAAGGTTTGGGTTATGTGGTTAGGCTCGCGATATGTGCCCGATAACCTGATATAAATCAATGCAAAGTGCCATGCATAATGACTAGTATGCCAAATTACAAAGGTTTAATAGCTTTTTACTGTAACCTCGATTTATATGTAGACTGTGCATTTTTACCACGCGGGTTTCTTTGTTTTTTTAGGATTCACTGGAAAGGATGTCTCACAAACTCCAGAAACTTCCAACCTATAATATTCTTTGTTGTGAATACATGTTGAGGTTAATAAGACGAAGAAACTACTCTCAAACGAGATTTGTGAAAGGGTGGGTGTCAACCAGGTACCATGTCATCCACCACAAGCCTTCAATGTACTACACGTCATTGCACTACTATATGTCATTGCACTGTACTTCTGTAAAATGTGACGCTCCACTAAAACAATCTCCGACACGAAGCTGGAGAGTTAGATCTTACTGATATTATCTACATGCATATCTATAAGGAAAGCATAACTAATGGCTATTTACAAATTCCACAGCATCACACTTCTAACGAATACCCTTCCATGCTCTAAAGATGCTTTAAAGCATCTTTGCACTAATGGTTTATACTATCTGTATGGTAGAGCTTCAAACTAAGAAACCTTATTTGTGCTACGCACATTAAGAATGCATGTGCTATGTGCACGCCAGTATTTACAGCTCAGTAGCACACCAATTCGCTGTATGTCGACAAAATGCTTTTGTTTGAGTGTATGCATAACGTTGGTTTCAACACCATATCATTACATTCCGAAAATTTGTTTTTAATTTCAATTGATTGAATTAGGTATAAACAATTGTCCAGTCTTACTAATTGAGCAAGTATAATTGCTTTTATTACCACATAAAGACGTATTTGTCACTATATCGAAACAATTGTAGACCTGAGATAATATACAGACTCATGTGAAGGTTTGCTTAAAAACAATTGCTCTTAACATAGTTATTTTAAATTTAAACTAAGAAAAAATTAAAAACAATTTTAAGTTCGAAGTGATATAGTACATATAAATATACGAGTACACATAAAACATATTTGTTCCATAATGATCGAGTAAGTAATTATTTAAAATTTGGTTGTGTACATGTGCTACCTTTAGACTTATTTAAAGTAAGGATCATTGTGATGGTTTATTGAAAGTTCAGTTTTCATCGCATGAAGTAATCATGAATGAATGGTCAGAATTAGGAAAAGATTCCAGCGAAATTGCAAAAGCATTTTTCGAAATCACTGGTGGTGACAAGCGAAAGCTTTTATCACGAACAACTGATAAAGAAAATGCCGTGTGGGGTAAAGCAGCTGCAAAGCTTTTCCCACGACGAGAGGCAACTGACAAAGATCGTGTAATGCTATGCATGATATGGAAAGAAAACCGTAAAAACATTTGGGTAAGTATGTGTTTTAAAAAACCGTTGTAAATCCTTGTATGATTTACAATCATTTTACGGATGCTTTATTTCATCATCATCATTTATTTTACCTAAGTAGACGACAGACCGAAATAAGGCTACACAGAAAAATTTAGTGAATCGTAATTACATTAAGTAAATTACATTAACAAATGTGGTCCCCCACCACCAAGTTACAGAACGACATTAGACAATCTTTCTACTGAATTCCGTTCTAGCAGAACAATTTATATGTATGTTGTGATACAGGCCGAGTTTGATAAGCTCGTCGGAGGACGAACCAGACGACAAAAACCACTACCATCCCATGGTTCCAATGAGAATTTATGCGTCTGCGAAAAACATGGAAAGCAAATTCCTCGAGAACCAAGGATTTACTGTAAGTAATGAGATATGTTTAGCTTAGTTGCAAAATTTTACGATGAATGATTTACGTTTTAAAATGCATATATCTAATTTTAGTAGTTAGTAGTTCTAAATTTAGTTTATACCCTTTTTGTAGGCAATCAATGCAACAGAAATTTGCATTTCGCATGCGCGGAGATTACGGACGCTTCAATAACGGCGGATTTCGTGTGCGGATACTGTACTGGTGATTTAAAAGTTGCACCTATGTTTGATGACTCAATTTTAAAAGGTAATCAATTAATCGTTAAGTACTATATTCGTCACAGATACAATTAAATAACAATTGCTTACCTCACTGATTTATCATAGAGACAAAAGTGGAAGAGTCCAAAGCCTACACATGTGGGTTGAGTTCTTACAGTAACGAATCGGATTCATATGGACTATTCAGTGATGATCAGTAAGACAGATACTTTCAACCTAGGTTTGTTTATTCTTCAGAATTTTAAAGTTAAGGTTATTTCAGTTTAACAGATTCTAGTGAAACGAGTAGTGACTCAACAACTGAGCAATCGAAGAAGTTACAGTGCATGCAGGATACCAGCAGCTGCACTTCTGATTCTGGAACATTGGAAAGTTATCAGCAATGGCTTGATGAATCCAGTATTGAGGAGCCGTCTCCAGCATTTAGCCCTTTCAGCAACGCAAGTGTAAAATCCTTTCGTTGCAGATCCCCTACAATAAGAGCTTCAAAATTATCATTATCAAGTAAACAAACAGTTATTACATACGACATTGACAAAATTGTACCCAGTGTTACGTTTTGGGGACTTATTAACACCTAACAAACTTAGGAAATAGGAAATCGGCCCCCATTGCTCCTCCCTCAACTTGGACGGATGATTTAGAGCGAGTAAGTAGTGACGAGGATTTCTTTGGGTTTGTGTCAGCGGAAGCACAAAAAAGGAAACGAAGCCCTCCGGTGGGTTCTTCATGTGCTCCAACGTCCAATGAAAAGCGAACTGACAGTCGAAGTCCAAAAAAGAAAGGTACGTTCGATTATGTGTAAGTAGAATATGCATTTATTAACCTAAAATGTCGAAGGCAATTGATTACTTATTTTGTGTCATATATGTGGAAGTCTGGAAGTGTCTATTAGAGCAACAGCAGCCACGCCGTTATAGATGTTCAAAATCTGTTTTTACTATAAGAGTGGAAAGAGTTGAAATGTCTAATTTTACTGAAAACAGTTAATTGTTCTCTTTATGCATAAAAGTATGGAATGTGATTTATAAAAATGGCGATACTGCTGAGTATATTTCATCCATAGTACTCGTTAAGCTTTGAACTAACCCTCGCATGATTGTATTGGCATAGAAGTAGTTTAAAATTACGTAATTCCATTTTCGCCAGTGAACACAACAAATCAATATCTTTCCTTAATGGGAATATACACCCTCAGGATGGCATTTAATGTTTAAAGTCTAGGTCATACTTTGTCTTTGAAGAAGAGCAAGGGTAGCAATAAGTTGAAGAAAGATGTTTATGTATACTACTGATGAGAGAATGGCCATGTTACGACTAACATGGCATTTCCAGTTCTACATCCTGTATCATCAGGTTTCCTATGCAATCACGTATAGTGACATGCGCATTTTATTTTCACGAATGGTTAGGTTGTGTAAACTCTGTAGGGTGAAAACTTATCTTTTGGCGACTTAATTTAGAAGTATGAGTATATAAAAATCAGATTATAATACAATGCAAACAAGGTATTCAAAAGTAAAAAGTGTAGGATCTATAAGTAAATAAGGGAGTAAGTTAATAAGTTTCTAACATTAAGTATTGTGAATTATTCTTCCAGGTCCGAAAATAATATTTTCTGCAAAGACAAGGGATGAAGCTGTGGTGCCAGAAATATACGATGATATAAAAGATGGTAATGCCGGCATTTGGAAACCCACCAATTTATCTTACGACTTGAACGCCTCAGAAGCTGAATTATTTGGGTTTGAAGGTAAAGCCATCCTTTCTAATGTGCATGTTTTAAATGGAATTTAGGTAACTTCTTTTTATTTCATATATTCTTTTTTATTTTATACAGGAAGTCAAAGTGATCTTGAGGATTATGAAAGCATTTTTGAGAATGTGCAAAGTCCTCGTGACCGCGATACAGACACTGAAAAACCAGTGCCAAAGCCACGCGGAGCAATAATTAAACCAAAGGGTTTGGGGCGTTGTAAAATAGGTAATGATCGCAACGAGTATAAGACTTTAGTACAAAAACTAACTCATTAAAAGTAATTTACAGAACCCAAGCTTGATGATGATGATGACTTCAAAGACGTTAAGAGTCCAATTGCAGAAGGGATCAGCAGTCGTTCACAGGATCAACAAAAGTTAGACACGGCTGTCAAAGATTCTGAAAAAGTTCAGTTTAAACAAGGAAAAACAGGTAAGATTTGTTTTTTCTTTGCTGTCTTTACCTGTTAACATTGTCGCTTGCAGCTTCGCACTGATACCGACACATTTTGTATAAATTTTTTCCAAAGGTCAAAATACAATTCACGGGGTTCGTAACCGTAACGGTTTAATTATATCTATTTAGTCTATTGTTAGTTAACATTTAACTCACAAGAAGTCCAACTATGACTACTTGCTAACTATGCGACTTTTGTATTGTTATATTGAAAAGTTCTAGCAGCTTCCAATTTTCATGAAAAGATTTGGAGTAGATAGTAAACAAATTTTTAGTTAAAAGTAGTTACTTTCAAAAAAAGAAGCTAACTTTTTATACAATCACGCGTGCAATTTTTTTCAATATTACACTTATCGTATCGTGGATTCTTAGATCCTTAGCAACACAATACATTGGAAATTGGTTGCGTCGTTACGTTTGAACAAACGTGTACCTACCTATAAAGGCAACACATTGCATTCAATATCAGTGCCGATTTTGAAGCCGTTTTTTAATTATTTTTAGAATACTGTCAGCCAGGTGAGAAAGCATTTGATGAAGATACCAAAACACATGATAGAAAATGGAAGAATAAAATTCGAAAACGAAAAACGGATAATCCTCTTTTCGATAAAGGTTAATTATTTGCATCTACGCAAATAAAACACAAAATTGAAGGGCCTACATATTTATATGGAAATTGGTCGCTAAATTTTTATATGTTTTGAAGGAGATAAACTGGATTGCTCAAAGATACCTATGAGCTTTGAGATGCGCATTCCATATAATCGTTGGCGTAATATTGTTGCTCAAATGCCAAATACAACTGGCAAATTTAAGGAAGATTTTGAGCTCGTTAAAAATTACATGGACGTCATAAGGAAGCATTTTTGGATTACAAACGAGTTTTGCAACCCCACGGTTATCAGTAGTCACATAAACAACCCATTTCCACTACAGAAAAGACATAGCTTTTTACGTATCCGCGCAGAATGTAATCGAGATCCCTGTGTTACAATTTGGCACTTTACGGTTCAACAAAAACCAGCTGAAAACACGGATGCGATAATGCTCGTCAGGTATTCCGTGAACGAATAAGATTAATTTTAGGGTCATGTGAGTTAACTTTGCTTGTTGTTGAAATAAGGCCTTTCTTAATGAACAGGGGGGTTGGTAAAATAAGTCACTACAAAAACCTCACAGGACACATTATGTGGAAAGAAGATAAGCAAACGGAAGGACGCGAAATGGTAGCTAACACAATGCCATACACTGGGCATTCCAAAGCGTTTGATACCGCTGATCCAAGGATGCTGGCAGCAGGAAATTTTGCAGAGGTTCCAACCATATCTGCATTTCGACAAATGCGTGCTAAGGTATATTTAAAAGAATATTTCTTATCTAATACGTAGACGATTATTTTTACTGAAAAAATGTTATTTTAGAAACTGGCCGAAAAAGATCAGGACAAGGATATTTATTGTGACGTTGCAAAATTAAAACGAGAGCTTCGAAATACGTTCCCAGATTCCAAAATACCAGGTTACATTCAAATCCAATCAAGTGAGCCTGCAAAGTTCATACTATTTACCAAAAAACAAATGAACATTTTGCAAGAAATTCAGCGTCAAACTGATGACGTCATGCTTCAGGTGGATGCAACGGGTAAGTCTTTCGTGAAGATCCTTAACTGATTTTTTAGTACATGTAAAAATTTGAACGTTTTGAAAATTTTAAAACACTACTGAATTTTGACAGACATACGTAAATTTAAAAAATTGAATTATTTTTGTAGGCGGTGTGGTTAAGCCGCTTCCATGGCCATATGATGATGATACCCTTCTTTTATATACCGTAATTCTGAGGTGGCAGAAAAAGCAGATACATATGCCTTTAACCGAAATGATAACCACGGCCAATGATACTGAAACTGTACAAAGTTGGCTCTCGGGATACTTCAAATGGTGAGACATTACGAATTATATATTGTTTGTAATTGAAAGTGCAAAGCTGTCGTTGTGTTTTTAATAGTTACGAACAGCAGTGTAAACCAGTACGACCCTTTTATGGAATTCGCAAAATTGAAATGGACTTCTCAAAAGTAATTGACAAAGAAACAAAAATTTCAAACCTTTGTTAGTTGATGGTATTTATTCTAGAATTTTCCTTGTAGGTTTTCATTTCTGCAACAATCAAGGTGTTTACGAATGCAACAACAGATGAGTATATTACTAATCTGTGGAACTCTTTAACTGGTAAAGCAGTTTGCGAAGCCCAACTTTTTCCGATACATGTGTGCAGGTTAGTAAAACCTAACTAAGTTGTCTAGCAATGAAATGTTAAATCATGAGTAACAGTGTTTCATGTATTTTATATATAAGGGTGCATGTGCTACGAGCAATCAGGGATAAGTTGAAAAAACTGTACAAGAAAGGAAAAAAGCAGGAGTACCCAACTATGATGGCATGGACTCAAGGTTTTCTCCTTGGAAAAAACTTGGAAAGTTTTCAGCGACGCCTTAAAGATGTTGGAATGCTTTGCGGATACCAGTTTACCAACGAGGCTTTGCTTGCACGTGTAAGAAATATTCGAAAGCGAACTACTGAAGAAGGTAAAAACAAATACTTTATGTTATTAAAAATTGCAATTGCATTATTAAAGTTTGTTTATTGCAGGTGCCCACTTATGGGAAAATGTGAAGTTAGAAACTTCAAGTGGCTTACCGTTTTGGCGACGATCACCCTTTGGCTCATTTGCAGATTTAATATTTACACTTTGTGAAGCAAAAAATCAGGATTTTATGAAAGCGAAATCTACTTTTCCAGCAAACACGTATTATTCGCCAGAATTATTAAACTACATCAAGGTCTACATTGCACCGTACTACCCTATAATTTCACACTGCGTTTTTGAATGTTGCAACATGAATCCAACCGAAGACACAACCAATCCCATAGGTCTATTTAATTTAAAATAAGTTTAAACGTGTTACGCTGATTTTCAAAACGATAGGGGGCCTATACAGAGGTTTATTAAAACGTAAATTATCTGAATTTGTCCACACAGAACAATACCATGGTATACTGAAAAACAACATTCACAAAGATGCAAGTAATCAGAGAGCTGCTCGATTTTTGAGAAATCAGGCAGAATACATAAACGGTAATATTACTATGCTTAGATAAAGATCAATGAAATTCAACTTGGAAACGAATTTTAATTTTTAATTTAAATAAATATTGAATAGGCATCTGCCTAAAGACAGAATGTATACTAGGGATCAAACCTGACGAAACTACTGATTGTAAAGAAGAAAGTAAAGACGAAGAAAGCGATGTCGATGAAATATTTCTCGAAAATTTGCCAAAAACCAAAGAGACTGACTTTCTAAATCAGGAGCCCGATTGGAACTCACTTGATCAGGTCGTTCCAGGAGAACTTAAAGGTAAAATTGATAATACAGCAACCATTGCAAAAATCGTTTTGTATTGTAATGTAATTTATTTATTTATGATAAAGGAAAACGGTGCAAGAGCCCGGATAAGGAAAAGGAAGTGTTTAAGAAGCCTTCACAACGAGCAGCTAGGGCAACTACATTCGAAACATTTACAAGTGTCATACCAGTTGTCAAA